>CM053255.1:1185680-1200680 GCA_028583405.1 Pogonophryne albipinna | reverse complement strand
TCCTCCAGCTGGAACACACACACACACACATTAGAGATAAAGCCGACCAAAGCTGTGGGGAAATGTCCAAAAACCAGGTCGAATGTGTAAAACAATAATACAAAAATGTAACATGAGAATTATTATACAATACAAAATGAATCAGTGTCAAATTGATATACAAAAATATTACTGATTCTAAATTATGTATAAACAAATATAAAAACGTTCATTTTAATTATTTTCTAGTTTTTTTAAATCATTTTTATCTTTGATTTTATCTTTAATTGTATTAATCTGTGTGAATCTGTGCCGTCCTGTTTTTCACCCTAACCCTGTTGCTGTTAAACTACTGAATTTCCCCACTGGGATTAATAAAGGTCCGTCTTATCTTATCTGATATTTCTACATTTTGTTGCCAATGAACCAGAAACTGAGACTGAATATTGTGACTTCTATTCAACGACTTTGGGGACAGGAATCAGGAGTGAAATTGCTCCTCTGCATTTAAGGAGCAGTGGGCAACTATTGCACAGCCCAGGAGGTGAACTGGGACCGCTCCAAGTAATAATAAGATATGTTAATATGAATTTAGGTATGAGTATTGTATGTATGTGATGACTACTTCCATTCTGGAGAGGATCACAAATACATGGATCCTGAGATTGAAGCTCAAGCCGGGGACGAGAGATATCTTTCTAACAAGTGAGTCATTCTACAGAAAAGTAACTAACTCTTCACTTGATGAATCCGCAACAAGTAGAGCTTAAAGTATTTTTATTATTTGTATACAAAGCTTATTTGTGGAGGAATGTCACTGGTGTTACGTGTTACCAGGAAGAAGAGTAACACCAGTGACAATTTGGAGAAAACACTACCATTTTAACAAAATGGCTGCCATGTGTCAGACCAAATATGGCTTCAGTCAATATCAAAATCGTTTAACTCTTCAATACATTGTCCCATTCAAATGTTCACCCTAGGGCTATGACATTAGTAACACTAATGACAGACTTGAAAGACGCATGTCAAATTAGAAGATAAAATGACACCTTTAACAAACAAAGTAAGAAGTATCTGTCCTTATGTCTTTGTCTTTGCCTCAAATGATCTCTTGTTACAGGAGGCACTTCAGAGACAGAACATTACTTCAAAATAAAAGCATTTTGTGTAGCAGTAACACCAATGACGTCATTATGGGTGACTGACATTTATTGGATATTAAAAATAATAATTTGCGTTTTTGTTACCATGTCAGTGTTATATTTAATGCTTGTAATGTTATGTAAATTATTTTTTTTAAATTAAAACTATAGGCTCCACTTCCATGTGTGATCAAAGTGACAAGGCAGTTCCTTGAACTTGACATTTTAAATAAATTGCAATTTATGTATAAAACTATTTTTTATTTAGTACCATTGCAAAGACAGTCTCTATTTATTCAACATATATAATGAATGTATTAGGAAAACGTCATGTATTTTGGTGTCTGCAAAAGTAAGTGACAGCACTTCCACCTTTTCTGTAGAATGACCCTTGTATGTAGTTTTGTAACTCACCATGGGCAGGTTCTCAGAGGGGACTTTGTACAGACAGTCGGACAGATCCTCATCGAAGCTGGCCAGATCCTCCATCTCCACGTCCAGCCAGAACTCCCCCAGGGTGTAGTGCCTCTTCAGCTCATCTCTGAACACAACACAGACAAATAACAATTCAGTAAAGAAGATCTAACCTCCCATATCCCAAAAACAAGAGAACAGAAGGTAAACAACGGAATGGAGCTTATTTTAAAAACTGCCCTAAGTAGTTAAGTTGCATAATACTGCATCAAAACACATTTAGTTATATGATATGATGCATAAATATATTACCAAGTACCTAAAATGGTGTCTATATTGACCAATGACAACATTTAAATGCATTTATTAGTGACAGCACCTAATTATAGAGAAATGTGCATACTGTGTACTTCTGTTTGATTTAAAGTACTTTTACTTGCGTATTTTTTATACTAGAGTATTCCTACTTTGTCTACCTCTGCTAGTATAACTGTATTAATATGAATAAAGATATGACTAATAAACAGCTGATTATTGCATGAAGTGCATAGTGTAATACAGTATGTGTCAAGTGTTAGTTATCACTATTGCACAGTTAGATGATTGCAAAGTTTATTTAATTATAGTACTTTTTGTCGAGGGTCTATTAGGGTAGCCATGACGCTCTTTTCACACATCCCCTGCACTGTTATAACCTATATAATGACTGACCTGTATTTATAGGTGAACCCGGTTCTGTCGGTTCCCACTCGGAACTGGCGGAGGAACTCTCGGAACCTTTTCTTCAGCTGGGTCTTCTTCTGCCCTCCTTCATCGCCTCCATGCCCGTCTCCCCCTCCGAAATTATCGCTGTAATAAACCCCGGGGTCATCAAATCCAGACATACTGAAGCAGATCGCTAAACAACACGAAAAGGAACTTAAAAAAACAAGCTAGTTTTCCGTAATTTAAATAAAAAACCACGATGGATTTAAACTGCGAGAAAAACTGGTGCTCAGTGTCTGCTCCGCGGGAAAAAGTCAACTGCTTCCTGTCTGAGTTTCCCGCGAGTTGGGTTTAGCCCCGCCCCTTGGATGGATTCTGATTGGATGGGAGTTGAGTGAGAGTGTTACTATTGGTTGAAACGTGTTTATATGATTTAGAGGCGAGGCTTGAATGGAGTGGTGGCGCGAAAAAGACAACAGAAAGAGGAGGAGGAAGAAGAAACATGTGGCACAAAACAAAGAAGCATGATATTAAATATTAACCTGCACATTTTGAACAACAACACATATTTGTACCACCTTTAATAACTCTGTTTCATAAAGAAGATGGAGAAAACTGTATTTAGTTTCAGTAAAATATTCGACTATGTCAGTTTTAGAGGCTTGGTTTGTTCTTGTGTGAAATGACAGATGGTGAAGAAGCATGAAAACAACATTAAACTGCACATTTGAACAACAATTAATATCTGTACCATCATTATAACCCTATTTTATGAAGTAGCTCCTTTTCTTGACAGGATTTTAGTGTTATCTGATTTCAAAATGGACATAGATTCAGTAACTCAGTGACTTTTTTGTGGTAAAATGACAGACGGTGGCCTTATATTTACATATGATCAGTCAGACTATAATCTAAGGTAACTCAATATTAGTAGTTTGCCCTACAGACATATTTTAAGACACTGAAACATATACAAAAAGAAGGACACGTTTTCACATCACACTGGTTTCATATTCAGCCATTTTGGCTTTCTTTGTTCTGCTGTCTCAAATCACAGAGATACTGTATACATATCAGAAACTGAGATTTAAGGTGTGCAGAGAAACTGATTAATATGAATATAGCTTTCTACGGTCAAACTCTGCACATGCTTCATTCTGCACAGTGAAGCTTAAATTAAGTATTAACACAAAGACACATGTTTGAGCAAAGGCAGACTTTAATATCATTTTCTTTATCCAGAATGTGGAAATCTGCAGTTGCATCAAAAGGCAAAGCAGCTCTCATGTGTTAAAAACAGAACAAGACCTTTGGGTAACGTCACATTTCACGAGAGCTGAGAATTAAACAAGAACACTTCTGAAAGTCTTTCTCGAACTAGAAATCACATAGACAAAGTAACAGTCCTTTAGCTGGTTTTGAAAGATGAGTTCATGTTAATAAGGCAACGTTATACGAGTACTTGCATTCCCAATTGTGATTTTATCCTCTTAACCTGTAGAACGGGTGAATAAATAACCTAAATAAATCCATCTTTTGTCAAAACATTCAAGGATTCAGTAGAAATACTTCCCCTTTATCTCCTTTATTGGTAGGAAATATCAAATGTACAGCCCTTTATTTGAAATACAAACCCATACACACAGTAAAATGTGCTTTATCCAGCCAAGCAAACACATGAATAACAATATCCTCCGTTGACCTACAGCTAACCATTCCTCCCATCACCACCATTCATAGGCCGGGGGTAACAGGCAGCTCCATCTGAGAGCAAACGCTTCGTTCAGTAACTCGTTGTGGTTGCTGGATTAGATTTTTCTGTGTTGTTCAGGAGACGACTCCGTGCTTCCTGCCCGTCTGGATGAAGGCGTCCACACACTGGTCGATGTCTTGGTCTGTGTGCGCGGCGGAGATCTGAACACGGATTCTTGCTTTGCCCTTTGGCACGACTGGGAAGGAGAATCCGATCACGTAAATCCCTGTGGAGCAGAGAAGGAGTGCTTAGAAAACTGGGACATTTGACCTTTTACCATTTCTCTTTATTCTTTGATTTGTGTTGCGCCCATGTGGTTGTTGATTGTGAGCACTGGATGGCGCAATGGGGTACAGGGTATTTAAAGGGCACCTATCCACTTGTTCATGTCTCTTCTACATCAACATGTGTCGTCTCTTCTTCATGTCTCTTCTACATCAACATGTGTCCCCTCTTCTTCATGTCTCTTCTACATCACCATGTGTCCCCTCTTCTTCATGTCTCTTCTACATCAACATGTGTCCCCTCTTCTTCATGTCTCTTCTACATCAACATGTGTCGTCTCTTCTTCATGTCTCTTCTACATCAACATGTGTCCCCTCTTCTTCATGTCTCTTCTACATCAACATGTGTCCCCTCTTCTTCATGTCTCTTCTACATCAACATGTGTCCCCTCTTCTCCATGTCTCTTCTACATCACCATGTGTCCCCTCTTCTTCATGTCTCTTCTACATCAACATGTGTCCCCTCTTCTCCATGTCTCTTCTACATCAACATGTGTCCCCTCTTCTCCATGTCTCTTCTACATCAACATGTGTCCCCTCTTCTTCATGTCTCTTCTACATCAACATGTGTCCCCTCTTCTTCATGTCTCTTCTACATCAACATGTGTCCCTTCTTCTTCATGTCTCTTCTACATCAACATGTGTCCCTTCTTCTTCATGTCTCTTCTACATCAACATGTGTCCCCTCTTCTTCATGTCTCTTCTTCATCAACATGTGTCCCCTCTTCTTCATGTCTCTTCTACATCAACATGTGTCCCCTCTTCTTCATGTCTCTTCTACATCAACATGTGTCCCCTCTTCTTCATGTCTCTTCTACATCAACATGTGTCCCCTCTTCTTCATGTCTCTTCTACATCAACATGTGTCCTCTCTTCTTCATGTCTCTTCTACATCAACATGTGTCCCCTCTTCTTCATGTCTCTTCTACATCAACATGTGTCCCCTCTTCTTCATGTCTCTTCTACATCACCATGTGTCCCCTCTTCTTCATGTCTCTTCTACATCAACATGTGTCCCCTCTTCTTCATGTCTCTTCTACATCAACATGTGTCGTCTCTTCTTCATGTCTCTTCTACATCAACATGTGTCCCCTCTTCTTCATGTCTCTTCTACATCAACATGTGTCCCCTCTTCTTCATGTCTCTTCTACATCAACATGTGTCCCCTCTTCTCCATGTCTCTTCTACATCACCATGTGTCCCCTCTTCTTCATGTCTCTTCTACATCAACATGTGTCCCCTCTTCTCCATGTCTCTTCTACATCAACATGTGTCCCCTCTTCTCCATGTCTCTTCTACATCAACATGTGTCCCCTCTTCTTCATGTCTCTTCTACATCAACATGTGTCCCCTCTTCTTCATGTCTCTTCTACATCAACATGTGTCCCTTCTTCTTCATGTCTCTTCTACATCAACATGTGTCCCTTCTTCTTCATGTCTCTTCTACATCAACATGTGTCCCCTCTTCTTCATGTCTCTTCTTCATCAACATGTGTCCCCTCTTCTTCATGTCTCTTCTACATCAACATGTGTCCCCTCTTCTTCATGTCTCTTCTACATCAACATGTGTCCCCTCTTCTTCATGTCTCTTCTACATCAACATGTGTCCCCTCTTCTTCATGTCTCTTCTACATCAACATGTGTCCTCTCTTCTTCATGTCTCTTCTACATCAACATGTGTCCCCTCTTCTTCATGTCTCTTCTACATCAACATGTGTCCCCTCTTCTTCATGTCTCTTCTACATCAACATGTGTCCCCTCTTCTTCATGTATTTTCTACATCAACATGTGTCCCCTCTTCTTCATGTCTCTTCTACATCAACATGTGTTCCCTCTTCTTCATGTCTCTTCTTCATCAACATGTGTCCCCTCTTCTTCATGTCTCTTCTATCAACATGTGTGCCCTCTTCTTCATGTCTCTTCTATCAACATGTGTCCCCTCTTCTTCATGTCCCTTCTACATCAACATGTGTCCCCTCTTCTTCATGTCTCTTCTACATCAACATGTGTCCCCTCTTCTCCATGTCTCTTCTACATCAACATGTGTCCCCTCTTCTCCATCAACATGTGTCCCCTCTTCTCCATGTCTCTTCTACATCAACATGTGTCCCCTCTTCTTCATGTCTCTTCTACATCAACATGTGTCCCCTCTTCTTCATGTCTCTTCTACATCAACATGTGTCCTCTCTTCTTCATGTCTCTTCTACATCAACATGTGTCCCCTCTTCTTCATGTCTCTTCTACATCAACATGTGTCCCCTTTTCTTCATGTCTCTTCTTCATCAACATGTGTCCCCTCTTCTTCATGTCTCTTCTATCAACATGTGTGCCCTCTTCTTCATGTCTCTTCTATCAACATGTGTCCCCTCTTCTTCATGTCCCTTCTACATCAACATGTGTCCCCTCTTCTTCATGTCTCTTCTACATCAACATGTGTCCCCTCTTCTCCATGTCTCTTCTCCATCAACATGTGTCCCCTCTTCTCCATCAACATGTGTCCCCTCTTCTTCATGTCTCTTCTCCATCAACATGTGTCCCCTCTTCTTCATGTCTCTTCTACATCAACATGTGTCCCCTCTTCTTCATGTCTCTTCTACATCAACATGTGTCCCCTCTTCTTCATGTCTCTTCTACATCAACATGTGTCCCCTCTTCTTCATGTCTCTTCTACATCAACATGTGTCCCCTCTTCTTCATGTCTCTTCTACATCAACATGTGTCCCCTCTTCTTCATGTCTCTTCTACATCAACATGTGTCCCCTCTTCTTCATGTCTCTTCTACATCAACATGTGTCCCCTCTTCTCCATGTCTCTTCTACATCAACATGTGTCCCCTCTTCTCCATGTCTCTTCTACATCAACATGTGTCCCCTCTTCTTCATGTCTCTTCTATCAACATGTGTCCCCTCTTCTTCATGTCCCTTCTACATCAACATGTGTCCCCTCTTCTTCATGTCCCTTCTACATCAACATGTGTCCCCTCTTCTTCATGTCTCTTCTACATCAACATGTGTCCCCTCTTCTTCATGTCTCTTCTACATCAACATGTGTCCCCTCTTCTTCATGTCTCTTCTACATCAACATGTGTCCCCTCTTCTTCATGTCTCTTCTACATCAACATGTGTCCCCTCTTCTTCATGTCTCTTCTACATCAACATGTGTCCCCTCTTCTCCATGTCTCTTCTACATCAACATGTGTCCCCTCTTCTTCATGTCTCTTCTACATCAACATGTGTCCCCTCTTCTTCATGTCTCTTCTACATCAACATGTGTCCCCTCTTCTTCATGTCTCTTCTACATCAACATGTGTCCCCTCTTCTTCATGTCTCTTCTACATCAACATGTGTCCCCTCTTCTTCATGTCTCTTCTACATCAACATGTGTCCCCTCTTCTTCATGTCTCTTCTACATCAACATGTGTCCCCTCTTCTCCATGTCTCTTCTACATCAACATGTGTCCCCTCTTCTTCATGTCTCTTCTACATCAACATGTGTCCCCTCTTCTTCATGTCTCTTCTACATCAACATGTGTCCCCTCTTCTCCATGTCTCTTCTACATCAACATGTGTCCCCTCTTCTCCATGTCTCTTCTACATCAACATGTGCCCCCTCTTCTTCATGTCTCTTCTATCAACATGTGTCCCCTCTTCTTCATGTCCCTTCTACATCAACATGTGTCCCCTCTTCTTCATGTCCCTTCTACATCAACATGTGTCCCCTCTTCTTCATGTCTCTTCTACATCAACATGTGTCCCCTCTTCTTCATGTCTCTTCTACATCAACATGTGTCCCCTCTTCTTCATGTCTCTTCTACATCAACATGTGTCCCCTCTTCTTCATGTCTCTTCTACATCAACATGTGTCCCCTCTTCTTCATGTCTCTTCTACATCAACATGTGTCCTCTCTTCTTCATGTCTCTTCTACATCAACATGTGTCCCCTCTTCTTCATGTCTCTTCTACATCAACATGTGTCCCCTCTTCTTCATGTCTCTTCTACATCAACATGTGTCCCCTCTTCTTCATGTCTCTTCTACATCAACATGTGTCCCCTCTTCTTCATGTCTCTTCTACATCAACATGTGTCCCCTCTTCTTCATGTCTCTTCTACATCAACATGTGTCCCCTCTTCTTCATGTCTCTTCTACATCACCATGTGTCCCCTCTTCTTCATGTCTCTTCTACATCAACATGTGTCCCCTCTTCTTCATGTCTCTTCTACATCAACATGTGTCCCCTCTTCTTCATGTCTCTTCTACATCAACATGTGTCCCCTCTTCTCCATGTCTCTTCTACATCAACATGTGTCCATCTTCTTCATGTCTCTTCTACATCAACATGTGTCCCCTCTTCTTCATGTCTCTTCTACATCAACATGTGTCCCCTCTTCTTCATGTCTCTTCTACATCAACATGTGTCCCCTCTTCTTCATGTCTCTTCTACATCGACATGTGTCCCCTCTTCTTCATGTCTCTTCTACATCAACATGTGTCCCCTCTTCTTCATGTCTCTTCTACATCAACATGTGTCCCCTCTTCTTCATGTCTCTTCTACATCAACATGTGTCCCCTCTTCTTCATGTCTCTTCTACATCAACATGTGTCCCCTCTTCTTCATGTCTCTTCTACATCAACATGTGTCCCCTCTTCTTCATGTCTCTTCTACATCAACATGTGTCCCCTCTTCTTCATGTCTCTTCTACATCAACATGGAACAAAGATTCTCTCTCTTTTTGATCAATTTTTATAAAAACCTGTCTGAAAATGAGCTGATCAGATTTTGGCCACTTTATGATGTCATAACGATGTTTTCTCTTGTGTAACCATTAGCCAATCAGCAACCAAGGTAACACCCCGTCAATGTTGTTCTCAATATCTGACTTCATTTGAAATATTTCCACTTTATACTTCCTATTTTAAACTGTATCTACAGTCGTTTACTTTTATCTGGACATTAAGAATTTACCCTTAACATTTCAACTTTCGTCAAAGTAACATCCTTTGATTTAAATGTCTCTCATGTCAGTCAGCAATCTATATCAGGACACAATGTGGGGTAAAGCTGAATGAAGGTCAAAATCGAATGGCTTCAGTGGTTCCCTGCCTCCTCACCGAGCTTCAGCATGTCTTCGGACATCAGAGACGCCAGCCGAGCGTCGCCCAGCATCACGGGACAGATGGGGTGAGCCAAGCCGGAGATGGTGAAGCCGGCCTCCGCCATCTTGTTCCTGAACCTGAAATACATATTACAGAGAAAACGTTTTAATGTTTCTCTTGTCTTTATTTCTGGATAAATATTCAGCTTAAAGAAATGGAAGAAATCAGTAGTGTGATTATGTTTGTATGGGCTGCTGAAACTGACATAAAAACCCAGTAGTAACAACTATGAAACACAGCGTTGATTTAATAAGATAAAACAAAATCATTCAATCTGATTTTTTTACAACAGACATTTGAAGCTTCTTTCAAGAAACAGAAGCTTTGAATGTTAGACTTTTGGTTCCGCCCTAGTTTGTCAAGACTGTGTCCAGGATGAAGTCCTTCAAGATGAGGCGTGAGTCTATTTATAATTCTGACCATACAGTATTCAGTATGCATGCATTGTCTATGTTCATAGTTACATAACATGGCCTGAAGGCAGCGTGTGGGTGTTACTCAACAAGGTGAAACAAATATATAGGAGATGTATTTATTCCCTGATATACCTAGAAACAACTATCCAGAAGACTAATCTGATTACACTGCAGACACATTTACGTTTAGTGTCTCTTTTTGTTCTGTTATAACGGCTTGTGCGGAACGCTTTGGCAATACTATGTTTAAAATGTGGTCATAACAATAAAGCCCCTTTGTATTATTGCAGCGGTTCCCGAGGCATTGCAAGTGGGCCGCCAAATAATTTGCAAAACATTATGATTTGTGTGGAAACAAGATTTTTTTTAAATTTGAACCTCCTTTCCTTTCTCTGTCTCGGTCCTCCTTAGCAACGGTCATTACAGTCCTTAGCAACGGTCATTACAGTCCTTAGCAACGTGTCACATGTTCTGAATTGACCAATCAGAACTTTATTTAGCCTCCGTATTGTTTATGGTTGAATGTGGGCCACAAACATTTTTTAGATTCTTAAGTGGGCCCCGAGTTGAAAAAGGTTTGGAACCGCTGTATTATTGTATGGTACTGTACTACGCCGAGTAATAATGTGGATGTAGCGAGCTTCACCCCCCCCGCCCCCCCTGAATGAAGCGCACCTCATGGTTTTGGCCGTCATGCTCTGAGAGATCTCATTGGACGCCAGCAGCAGCTCCACGGCCCGGAGGGCGCAGCCGACCACCGGGGGGGGCAGAGAGTTGGAGAACAGGTACGGCCTAGAGCGCTGCCTCAAGAGGTCGATGAGCGGCTTGGGACCCACCGTGTAGCCCCCTGAGAGAGAGAGAATATATCAGAATTATATATATATTAGTACCAGACTTCTAGATTTGCGGTCGTCTCATATATCTTTGCACCACATTTTGTGTGTTATCAACATTATTATTTTTATTAGTGAATTTATTGAACATGTTAGAAACAAAACAAACAATAATAATTGTAACAAAGTGAAGCAAAATGAAAAAATAAAGACAGGGTAAGAAAAAAAAGAAGTTTCCGTCATGTTCAAAAGGGGCAAGAAGAAGCTTAAAAACTGTTCTGGTTCCCCTCTAGCGTACATTGTTCATGAAAATAAAGATTAGGTCATCGTCATAGTGACGGATCACACAGAAACGTACCGGCTGCTCCTCCCAGAGCTTTCCCCAGGGTGGAGTTTACGATGTGAACTCTGTCCATCACTCCCAGCAGCTCGTCTGTTCCTCTGCAGCACAGGAGGGACATCATTAGTTATCCACTCAGAGACAGGAAGATACTGCAGAGCTTTAGTGACACCTACGGTCACATCATGTTTATTATACACTGTCTATCTGTTATTCCACATAATCTACATATGTATATATTATTACAGTGTGTATTCTACTGTGCAGTATTTCATTTTATCCTATTATATCTCATATGCATTTACGTCTGTTTGTTCTGCAACTTACTAGCATTACCATTATATCTATTGCACTAATGTATGTCTTTTTTTATGTCCTAAGTATGTTGTATATTGCACTGTTGGAGGAGCCTGAGATTTAAGGTTTGCATTGCCAACCCTACACAACAACACAGACTATAACACTCCTTGTTGTTAAATACTATGTGCAATATATATATATGCCGTTAATAACTGTGTCATATACCTGGCTGCTAAATCTACAGAACTGTTACAGGATTGTAAATTGTGTAATTTGTTATCCTTAATAATTTTTAATGCTTGCTTCTTAGGTAACATTAATCTGTCTTTGGCTCTTTTCTGCTGTAACAATGTCTGTGGGACGAATACAGGTATTCTGATTCACTGGAGACAAAGTGACGAATAAAAGGGACAACAATGAAGAATAAAGCCATGAATCCTTTGAATATCAACAAAACACTAATTCTCCCGGGGCTTGACGTATTTTCTAAGAAAAATTGTGATCAGAATCAGGTTTATCACCAGGTAGGTTGACACGTACGAGGCATTTGACTTGATGTTGTGGTGCGTACATAAAAGTAAAACCAAAATTAAAAACACAGATCGAGAACTATTTTAAGAAAACTATAATAACATTAAAAAATAATAACAAATATAGTATGATGAAATGAAGTGGCCACAAACTCGATATTTTCATGACATTTTCTGAATGAATATTATTGTACTTATAATGATGATGTACAGTGTATACTTGTATGGAGTCAGACTAAGATATCTCGTAGATACAGTGTTGTAGGAACTGCGTTTAATTAACAGCCCAAAAATATTTCTTTTACTACTTTTAACCTTCTGCAAAAACTACCTTTTCTAAAAATGGCCCACCGCTTTCATTTTAATTAAGGGAGGTTCTTTGAGTAAATTAAAATCAAGAACCTAAAGAATAAATTACAAGAACATGAAGATGGAATGAAGGGTAAAAATACAATTAAAGTAAAAGACTTAGAAAAGCGGGACACTCACAGAAAGTGTTTAAAATAGTGGGAGGATGAAGCAGAGTGAAAGAAGGCAGTTGGCCTCGTGGATTTAAGAAAATATGAAGGTTGAAGATGAATGTGAAGGAAAGAAGGCTTTCAATGCTCGGTGAGATGTACAGTGTCTAAATTGTTTAAAGTTAAACGTAATTAAACTCCATGACATTTATGAGAGGGACTGCTCGAAAGTAGGATGTTTGGGATATCCGTCGTAGCCAGGGTTTACGATCAGTCTTTGTGTGATTTGTACTGAGGAACAAATATCACATCACCGACGGGTGAAAAATAGTGTTTTGGTAACACGGGGTGTTCAGGTAACACTTAAAGACTTTGTTATGGAACGCAAAGCAGAGTAGGGGGCTAGTACACCCTCCTGAGGGTCCGATTGTGGATGTCATGCGAGCAAAACATGGTGAAAACAGTCTGTCTAAATTATAAATCTGG
The DNA here is from genome assembly GCA_028583405.1 of Pogonophryne albipinna. Lineage (NCBI taxonomy): Eukaryota > Metazoa > Chordata > Actinopteri > Perciformes > Artedidraconidae > Pogonophryne > Pogonophryne albipinna. The sequence continues at coordinate 1,187,882 of CM053255.1, read as the reverse complement.
ACGGAAATGTTCGGATTTCCAAAGGGAGGTTCTTTGAGTAAATTAAAAATCAAGAACCGAAAGAATTGAACTATTCATATCTTAGACTGCACTGTAACTTTTATCTTTTAATGTTTATTTTATTAGCTTTTCTTTTTAATGACTGATTTTAAATGCCATTTTCTTAATGTCTTTCATTTTTTGTTTTTCTTTTAATGTTTCTTTTATTATCTTTTACTGTTTTTAAATGCCTTTGTCTGAATGTCTTTCATTTTTGTAAAGCACCTTGAATTGCCTGGTGCTGAAAGGTGCTATATAAATAAACTTGCCTTGCCTTACCTTACCTTAATTGAGATATTTACAGGTTAAAAAATATATAGTAAAATATATCAGTATTAACATAGAAATAGAATGGAATAGAATGTGTGCAGTGATTGGATGAGACCCACCTGCCTCGGGCCCCCAGGAACCCGGTAGCGTGGCACTCGTCGATGAACACGAGGGCTCCGTACTGATCAGCCAGATCACAGATTCCTGAGAGAGGAGCTACGTCTCCGTCCATCGAGAAGACGCCGTCCGTCACAACTAGGCGAAGACGAGACGACTGAAGAGGATACGACAATACTTTAATGGTCAGATCAAGTCTGAAATTTGACTTGCATCACAGCAGCTCCATGTGTGACATCAACATGGACAAATACTGATGGGAAAATCCTGAATGTCCTCTTCCAACACGAGAGTAACGTGATAACGAAGGTATCCCAACTGTAGCTGTGTGCATGACAGGACGTGTGATTACCTAGAAGAGCATCAGGACTGTTTGAGGCATATGATAGCTATGTGATTAACATGATGATTCAGCATCTATGGAGAGAGACATATGACAAGCATGCTCATTTCTGACGTGGAGCTAATCTGAAGTAAACATTGAATACTGCTTTCTATTCCTCCATCTTGTGACTGTGTAACTCCCTCTCTTGGATATCAGCATGTGAAGGACACTGTTCAGGAACTAGTTGATGCTCTGTATGTGATGACTACTTCCATTCTGGAGAGGATCACAGATACATGGATCTTGAGATTGAAGCTCAAGCCGGGGACCAGGGAGAGTTTCCTAACAAATATCAAGACACAATACACGAAAAAACCATGAAGGAGGAAACAGAGTCCTGAAGATCAATACTGTGACCCCCATCTGACCCCCTCAGTAATGTGGCTTTAATGCATTGTGGCTTGAAATGGATATATGAGATTGACCTGTGTGACCTCCATCACATACTGTGTGTCCCAACATTCATCATGATCCTTGACATGTCTAATCGATATGAGTTTTTGCGCAGTAATGGTTTCTGTAGAAGCTAATCCCTCACACACCTGAGCCTCTTTGAGCTTGGTCTCCAGGTCTCTGAGGTCCATGTGTTTGTAGCGCAGCCTCTTCGCTCGGCACAGTCGGATCCCATCGATGATCGAGGCGTGATTCAACTCATCGGACAGAACCGCGTCATCCGGGCCCAACAGAACCTGAGTGTCAGAGTGATAGGTGGTTAACACAAGCTGAAGAGATTTCAGATACAAATGTTCAAATACGTCAGTAAATACCCCACTGGTGAATTTAAAAACAGAGGTTGCTAACAAGTGTCTAAATGAGACGACCTAAACATCATCACGCCCAACATTAGCCGCCTTTAGCTTAGCTGTGGTGACGTGAAGTCATGTGACCGTGCTGTAGTTCCTTTATAGCCCAACATTAGCCGCCTTAGCTTAGCGGTGGTGACGTGAAGTCATGTGACCGTGCTGTAGTTCCTTTATAGCCCAACATTAGCCGCCTTTAGCTTAGCGGTGTTGACGTGAAGTCATGTGACCGTGCTGTAGTTCCTTTATAGCCCAACATTAGCCGCCTTTAGCTTAGCGGTGGTGACGTGAAGTCTTGTGACCGTGCTGTAGTTCCTTTATAGCCCAACATTAGCCGCCTTTAGCTTAGCGGTGGTGACGTGAAGTCATGTGACCGTGCTGTAGTTCCTTTATAGCCCAACATTAGCCGCCTTTAGCTTAGCGGTGGTGACGTGAAGTCTTGTGACCGTGCTGTAGTTCCTTTATAGCCCAACATTAGCCGCCTTTAGCTTAGCGGTGGTGACGTGAAGTCATGTGACCGTTTGACACAGGGAGATGCTGCCTTCAGGGTTCAAGATATCCTTGCACTACTCTTTGGGAGAAAGCCTCTCA
>CM053255.1:1117114-1184680 GCA_028583405.1 Pogonophryne albipinna | reverse complement strand
CATGTGTCCCCTCTTCTCATTCCTCTCTTCTCTGTACATCAACATGTTGTCCTCTCTTCTTCTGTCTTCATACATCAACATGTGTCCCCTCTTCTTCATGTCTCTTCTACATCAACATGTGTCCCCTCTTCTTCATGTCTCTTCTACATCAACATGTGTCCCCTCTTCTTCATGTCTCTTCTACATCAACATGTGTCCCTCTTCTTCATGTCTCTTCTACATCAACATGTGTCCCCTCTTCTCCATGTCTCTTCTACATCAACATGTGTCCCCTCTTCTTCATGTCTCTTCTACATCAACATGTGTCCCCTCTTCTCCATGTCTCTTCTACATCAACATGTGTCCCCTCTTCTTCATGTCTCTTCGACATCAACATGTGTCCCCTCTTCTTCATGTCTGTTCTCATCAACATGTGACCCCTCTTCTTCATGTCTCTTCTACATCACCATGTGTCGCCTCTTCTACATCAACATGTGTCCCCTCTTCTCCATGTCTCTTCTACATCAACATGTGTCCCCCTTCTTCATGTCTCTTCTACAACATGTGTCCCTCTTCTTCATGTCTCTTCTACATCAACATGTGTCCCCTCTTCTTCATGTCTCTTCTACATCAACATGTGTCCCCTCTTCTTCATGTCTCTTCTACATCAACATGTGTCCCCTCTTCTTCATGTCTCTTATACATCAACATGTGTCCCCTCTTCTTCATGTCTCTTCTACATCAACATGTGTCCCCTCTTCTCCATGTCTCTTCTACATCAACATGTGTCCCCTCTTCTTCATGTCTCTTCGACATCAACATGTGTCCCCTTCTTCATGTCTGTTCTTCATCAACATGTGACCCCTCTTCTTCATGTCTCTTCTACATCACCATGTGTCGCCTCTTCTACATCAACATGTGTCCCCTCTTCTCCATGTCTCTTCTACATCAACATGTGTCCCCCTTCTTCATGTCTCTTCTACATCAAATGTGTCCCCTCTTCATCATGTCTCTTCTACATCAACATGTGTCCCCTCTTCTCCATGTCTCTTCTACATCAACATGTGTCCCCTCTTCTTCATGTCTCTTCTACATCAACATGTGTCCCTCTTCTCCATGTCTCTTCTACATCAACATGTGTCCCCTCTTCTTCATGTCTCTTCTACATCAACATGTGTCCCCTCTTCTTCATGTCTCTTCTTCATCAACATGTGACCCCTCTTCTTCATGTCTCTTCTACATCACCATGTGTCCCCTCTTCTACATCAACATGTGTCCCCTCTTCTCCATGTCTCTTCTACATCAACATGTGTCCCCCTTCTTCATGTCTCTTCTACATCAACATGTGTCCCCTCTTCTTCATGTCTCTTCTACATCAACATGTGTCCCCTCTTCTCCATGTCTCTTCTACATCAACATGTGTCCCCTCTTCTTCATGTCTCTTCTACATCAACATGTGTCCCCTCTTCTCCATGTCTCTTCTACATCAACATGTGTCCCCTCTTCTTCATGTCTCTTCTACATCAACATGTGTCCCCTCTTCTTCATGTCTCTTCTTCATCAACATGTGACCCCTCTTCTTCATGTCTCTTCTACATCAACATGTGTCCCCTCTTCCCATGTCTCTCTACATCAACATGTGTCCCCTCTTCTTCATGTCTCTTCTACATCAACATGTGTCCCCTCTTCTTCATGTCTCTTCTACATCAACACGTGTCCCCTCTTCTTCATGTCTCTTCTACATCAACATGTGTCCCCTATTCTACATCAACATGTGTCCCCTCTTCTCCATGTCTCTTCTACATCAACATGTGTCCCTCTTCTTCATGTCTCTTCTTCATCAACATGTGTCCCCTCTTCTTCATGTCTCTTCTACATCACCATGTGTCCCCTATTCTACATCAACATGTGTCCCCTCTTCTTCATGTCTCTTCTACATCAACATGTGTCCCCTCTTCGTCATGTCTCTTCTACATCAACATGTGTCCCCTCTTCTTCATGTCTCTTCTACATCAACATGTGTCCCCTCTTCGTCATGTCTCTTCTAAATCAACATGTGTCCCCTCTTCTTCATGTCTCTTCTACATCAACATGTGTCCCCTCTTCTCCATGTCTCTTCTACATCAACATGTGTCCCCTCTTCTTCATGTCTCTTCTTCATCAACATGTGTCCCCTCTTTTCATGTCTCTTCTACATCACCATGTGTCCCCTATTCTACATCAACATGTGTCCCCTCTTCTTCATGTCTCTTCTACATCAACATGTGTCCCCTCTTCGTCATGTCTCTTCAACATCAACATGTGTCACCTCTTCTTCATGTCTCTTCTACATCAACATGTGTCCCCTCTTCGTCATGTCTCTTCTACATCAACATGTGTACCCTCTTCTTCATGTCTCTTCTACATCAACATGTGTCCCCTCTTCTTCATGTCTCTTCTACATCAACATGTGTCCCCTCTTCTTCATGTCTCTTCTACATCAACATGTGTCCCCTCTTCTTCATGTCTCTTCTACATCACCATGTGTCCCCTATTCTACATCAACATGTGTCCCCTCTTCTTCATGTCTCTTCTACATCAACATGTGTCCCCTCTTCTTCATGTCTCTTCTACATCACCATGTGTCCCCTATTCTACATCAACATGTGTCCCCTCTTCTTCATGTCTCTTCTACATCAACATGTGTCCCCTCTGTGGAAAGAGACTCTGAAAGTTTCAGGAACAAAGATTCTCTCTCTTTTTGATCCATTTATATAAAAACCTGTCTGAAAATGAGCTGATCAGATTTTGGCCACTTTATGATGTCATAACGATGTGTTGTCTTGTGTAACCATTAGCCAATCAGCAACCAAGGTGACCCCCCCCCCCCTTATCACCTGAATCTCCTCCTAGAGCTCCATTGAGTTCTTTGTAACCAAATGTCTCTCAGAGGGGCGTGGGGAGGGGCTCCTTATTTTCATCTAAAGTAACAGACAGAGAATCAGCACTTTGGAAACAGGGCTGAAACAGAGGGGATTATGGGTAATGCTGCAATGACCTGTTTGGTGTTTCAGACAAACACTTCAGAGACATGTTTTGTATATATCTGAGACCTATAATATATTGACGAAAAACAGTATAATAGGGGACCTTTAATACAAGATGATTGTCATTCAAACTATAAACTCACTTTTCCTGCAAGGCGTGATGCTCCTTCTTCAAGTTCTGCTCTGCAGTGACTGTCCTTAGATATAAGGAACCTGTTGGAGGAAGGATTAGACCGTCAAGAAAACTTATTTTACACCATGATACTCTATAGAGTGGTGCAGGAATGAGTCTTAAACCCCGTAATGAGTTAGCATTTTGGCCCTTCCAGTTCGCCTGTCTCAAAGTCAATGGTTTATTGAATTGATTTTTGGTTTGAAGTCTGAAACAAGTTCTGTGCTGAAAATATTTTTACATTTTATTCTACGAGTGGTGCAATAATGCATCCTAAAACAGGTAATCAAGACAATTGTTTGGTATTTCCGGGATCTATGGTCTTGAAGTCATTGAGTTTGTGGTTAACACAACCGAAACAGATTTTAACATTTTGTTCTACTATATAAAACAAGTCATTAAATACCCCACAGGCGAATTTAAAAACAAGAGTCTAAATGAGACGACTAAACGTCATCACGCCCAACATTAGCCACCTTTAGCTTAGCGGTGGTGACGTGAAGTCATGTGACCGTGCTGTAGTTCCTTTATAGCCCAACATTAGCCTCCTTTAGCTTAGCGGTGGTGACGTGAAGTCATGTGACCATGCTGTAGTTCCTTTATAGCCCAACATTAGCCGCCTTTAACATAGCGGTGGTGACGTGAAGTCATGTGACCGTGCTGTAGTTCCTTTATAGCCCAACATTAGCCTCCTTTAGCTTAGCGGTGGTGACGTGAAGTCATGTGACCGTGCTGTAGTTCCTTTATAGCCCAACATTAGCCTCCTTTAGCTTAGCGGTGGTGACGTGAAGTCATGTGACCGTGCTGTAGTTCCTTTATAGCTCAACATTAGCCTCCTTTAGCTTAGCGGTGGTGACGTGAAGTCATGTGACCGTGCTGTAGTTCCTTTATAGCTCAACATTAGCCTCCTTTAGCTTAGCGGTGGTGACGTGAAGTCATGTGACCGTGCTGTAGTTCCTTTATAGCCCAACGTTAGCCACCTTTAGCTTAGCAGTGTTGAAGTGAAACCCCTACACCACTCTTTTGTGTCTGCTGATGCTTCATACCTGGTGTGGTAATTTCCATTGTGATGCTCCTCATAGTGCTGCGGGCCACAGTGGAGTAAGGCGACGGTAATATCAGCAATTTCATCAAACAGTCATACACTGTCCGGAAAAGGCTGGTAGGAATCATGACACCTGACTGGAAAGATAAGTACAGAATCAGCAAAACTGTAAAACTGAAATCACTACCAACTGTATTTCGGACAAGGCAATGCCCTATTTCATTGTTAAATAAAGTCAAAAATAGTGTGTGAATCCGGATCAGATTCTTTCCCAAATGTAAAGAGGGTGTCGTTTTTCTCATACTGATATTCTGAACAATCTGTGCTGTTGTATTTGCTGTAAAGTGTCTCCACTGTAGGCTATTTTCATTATATGTTCAGCACTTTGGCTCCACCAAAAATCGTTTATAAATGTGCTATATAAATAAAACTTGATTTGATTTGAAATGTAATGAGTTCTTCCTTGTTGCACGCACCCCTTTCACCAAGTTTCATAAAAATTCGGACGGTGGTTTTTCTATAATCTTACTGAAAGACAGACCACCTGAACTGAAAACACAACTTCCTTAATGAAGGTATAGAGATGTGTCTTACCTTAATAACCACAGAGTAGAGCGTGTGCAGCACTGGGATCACATGTGTGAAGGATTGTGTTTTTTGGATCTAACAGACATCAAATAAAAGACAACAGTTACATAACATTTATGAAAAAAATAATGTATGCAGGCAGAATTACAAACAACTCTTCCTCTACAAAGACAGAAACACACAAGTCTTTGGAAATCTACATTGTAATTTGTAATGGACATTGAAATCTGAAGGCATATTTTAATGGTTTACCATCTCCTGCCTCTTGTTCAGCTCTTTGACCAGCAGTCTGATCAATGAAACGCTGCAGGAGGGATCGGCCTCCAGCTTCCTCTGAAGACTCCATCGCAGCATCCCTGCAGAGCACACAGATTCAAGATTCAAAGGTTTTAATGTCATGTGTGGTGGAAACTTATTGAGACAAACCAGTAAATAATATAAAATGGTGAGGAAACCTTTCCGTTATACCAGTGCTTCTCAAAGTGTGGTCCGCGGACCACTGGTGGTCCGTGAGCGCCCCCAAGTGGTCCGTGAGTATATTGATAAAATTTCACATTTGAAAGAAATACATTTATTTAAGTTTTTCGCACTCTCGCGGGAATATCTCCGCAATGGAACGAGCTTAAGTTTCACTTTCGATTGCATGAAATAGCCCAGATAAACACCTTCATCACACATGTTGCCACTTGTTTGTACCATTTTCAGGCGATTTGTAAAAAACGATGTGTTTTTGGATATTTGTGGAGTTAGGTGGTCCGCGAGTGTTTTTTTATTGGTTAGGTGGTCCTTGGTATGAAAAAGTTTGAGAAACACTGCGTTATACTGATTTGAAGATGCTTGGAATAAGACAGTCTTTTAGGGAGTTTATTCTTGCAAGAAGGTACATCGTTACAGAGAGTCAAGCAGTCTGCAGCGAAGTACAAAAGTCAGAAGGTCTTCAGAGGGTCTGATATTCACACCAAGAATAGAAGAGGAGGGGCTGAGACAAACAGAAAAGATAATCAAACTATATATAGGATTCTTTAAAACACGTCTTCTAGCAAATGGAGAAACGTCTACACTTCACAAAAGGACAACACCCTAACCTTCGACACTGAATTAGCTCTAACCCCATTCACCACTCATTTAGGTTATTGCTGCTGCCTGAAATAGCTTGTAAAAGAAGAACAGATGGTGAACTTTAAAAGCTCCCTTAGTATGACACAAGTTTCCATCACAACATGCACATAAGCTACAGTGTAGAAATGGAAATGATAATCCTATGAACCGAGCTCCTCCAACGATGCAACATATATAATAAAATACAAATGAAAAATAGTGCAAGAAGTCTATATACAGGTCAATAGAATATGATTTACACAAGAACAGAATGTAAAATTAAATATTGTTTATTGCGGTGATAACTATTTAGATAAATACGTAAATTGCAAGATGACCAACAGATGAATGTTTATCGAGGCCCTTAAACAGAGCAGACTGTAGTTTGATGTTGGACTGTGGACATTACGCTGATGTTTGCTGACTAATATATCAATATTATTCTTGGGGATTGTAGTCCAGTGTAGACAATATCATTTTCAAGTAATATAGAGATGCTTGTAAGACCTCAAAACTAAAAGTAATACAGGTTTAGGATATTGTTAAAATCGAAAACATAAATCTAAGACTTTTCGAGAAATAAACTATTTGTTTTTAGGTGTTTACATTTTAGTACTTCTCTTCGGTTTATTTATACTCTTTTACTTCTCTTATGTGTAAGGCCTTGTCTTTTATGCTGCTAAAACTGTTAAATCGGCTTAGTTTTCTTTTAAATTGCCTTCATTCCCTAATTTCTACCTTTCTGAGAAGCATTTTGTCCGCCCGTCTCTTTGAGGAGAGCCTGGATGTTGTTGTTCAGGCTGGACTCCAAAGTCGAGGGACGAACATCAGCTTAAAAAAACAAGATCATACATGTTGTTGTAGTTATATTATCCTCCACAGCCAAGTTCACATTCACAGTTTCAACCAGCTGAACAGGTTGGATTTGTTTTTGTAGGAAATTAAAAAGCACTTACTGGTAGAATCCACCATGTTGTCTGCTTTTCAGACTCTCACGAAACAACCAGAGCACATGAGGAAAACTGAAAGTCTTCTTTACGCTAATAGCTACTCAACAATAACAATAACTGTCTATCTGCAGCCGAATGAGTGACAGAACTGTAAGTGATCTGCAGACAGCAGAAACATCAGCTTAACCAACATTAATGATAAAACACTTGCAACCAATCAGAAGAAATACAAGCAAAACAACCTAAATTAAACTGTCAGAGCTTACCATTGTAGCTTTCTACTTTAATGAATGTCTTCCTCTGCTGCTACCTGTGCTGGAAATGACTAGTCAAGCCAGGTAGTTTCAAGTGAGACAGGGTGAGAGGAGGAGGAAGTTCAGAAGAGGGCTGTCCCTGTCTAGAGTGCAAGAGCCAAACAAAATGAACACAACTGCATTAAGAAGGATTTTATTTTTGAAATGTGGCGAGATATAAACACACAATGAAATGCAATCACTTCAAAATAAATAGCTTATTTTACAACACATATATTTACTCAGCAGGAAGTACACAGTGGTAATCAAGTAATCAGTTTAATGCTCCTGACAGCAGATCATTGGCATTCATTTTCTATTTTACAAACTTCAAGCAACTACGGGAATCAAACTAGACTGAAAATAAACGTTTCTGGAAACAGTCCAACACGCCTCCTTTTGATTAAGATGTGACACACCTGTATATCATCTACAGATAAACCTGAAATGTGAGTGCTTTAATACATGAATTTGTACAGTGCTACTTCATAATTTGGTGCAGGGATGAGTCCTAAAACCAAGAAATTAGTCAGCACTTTAGGAGTTTATGTTATCGCTCATCTGGAAGTCAATAATGTTTTTGGTTGTTAGCCTGAAATAAGGTCTGTGGTTAACACAAGCTGAAGATATTTTTGATCTACAACATAGAATACGTCACTAAATACGACGTTGATGAATTTAAAAAGGGCGGTTGCTAACAAGTGTCTAAATGAGACTACTAAACGTCATCACGCCCAGCATTAGCCTCCTTTAGCTTAGCGGTGGTGATGTGAAGTCATGTGACCGTGCTGTAGTTCCTTTATAGCCCAACATTAGCCACCTTTAGCTTAGCGGTGGTGATGTGAAGTCATGTGACCGTGCTGTAGTTCCTTTATAGCCCAACATTAGCCACCTTTAGCTTAGCGGTGGTGATGTGAAGTCATGTGACCGTGCTGTAGTTCCTTTATTTATAGCCCAACATTAGCCAAAATCCAATTGAAAAATCCCATTGGCTTTTTGTTGAGTGAACCAGGTAGATGCTAACTTTCAGATCATCCTAAAAAAATACCTCATCCCTGCACCACTTGAATCTCTTTTATCTACACAGTCTCTTTATTCCGCATCCAGCATTGCTTCAGTTTTAAGAATCCGTGGATTGTCTCAGACTGAGTGTTTTCAGGGCGGAGAGGCAGAGAAGGAGGTGAGGGGGAGGCAGAGCAGGGAGCAGTAGGACGGGTGCAGAGGCTGAACCTGACCCGGAGACGGTTTATAGGATCTCCAGTCTGAACCACTTCCTGATTTAGAGCACAGAGACACCTCACACCTGCAGGTACAGAATATAATGATTAACGCATGCACAGGTGCAGAACATTAGGCTGTGACATTCAAATGTAATATCTGCTTTAACTAACACATCATGTAAACATTTGAGTATTTACTCATTTCCACCACATTTAGCCATTATCTTATGTTTGACCTATGGTGCAAATAAATGCTATTCTCCTGGTTTCTATTAGAGGCATATTAGCTGTTTTACTGCATGAAAATCAATGTTGCTGCTCATCATTGACATATCCCAGACTGTGAAGAAAAATAAATTCAGCTTAGCATTTAGTACACAGAAAGTTGCATTATTTAAACATGATGATAACTGAAAAGTAATGTAGGGAAGTTTTCTACACTTTTGTATTGGTACTTATTATTGTGTTAAGGTTTATGATCTACCTGGTGACACTTTGGATGAACTTCTTCTCATCCTGATCCAGACACACAGCGAAAGTCGTTCCATCTTCTCTTCCATGAACCTGCACCTTATCCACCTTCACCTCGGAGACACAGATGTGCTGCAAGTGGAGAGAAAAGAGGTGTCATATTCATGTGTTCACACCACCTGTACGCTAGGCTATAAAAGAACTACAGCACGGTCACATGACTTCACGTCAACACCACTAAGCTAAAGGTGGCTAATGTTGGGCTATAAAGGAACTACAGCACGGTCACATGACTTCACGTCACCACCGCTAAGCTAAAGGTGGCTAATGTTGGGCTATAAAGGAACTACAGCACGGTCACATGACTTCACGTCACCACCGCTAAGCTAAAGGCGGCTAATTTTGGGCTATAAAGGAACTATAGCACGGTCACATGACTTCACATCACCACCGCTAAGCTAAAGGTGGCTAATGTTGGGCTATAAAGGCAAGCCCCCGTGCGCCGGACTCAGATGAAAATATTCTTGGTGGCCAAATGGCGGTACTACACTTGCGTTTGGTTGCCAGGCCCGGAAACACTTTTTCCCATTGACTTACATCGGGAAAGAGACGTCTGTAAATCGTTGGATAATTTTTTTTAAACTAAATAAACTACCCAGTATGAACACTTGTATGGCCCTTATTAAAAACATTCGTTCCTCAAGTTGTAAACATTTGCTAATAACTTTATTCTGAGAGTTATTTCCCTCTGCATTATGAACGCGCATCCAACCCACGGGACCACGCCGCCCGGCACGTTCAAGTTACGTGTTCAGCACTACATGCGTTTATCTTTACCCATGGATGCACAATAAGAACGGACCATATAGCCTTACTGCCACGGAGCTGTAATAATGGATATATTGCACATGTTTGCTGTAATTCATCATTTGTAAAATATTATACTACATGGGCTGTATGATTAAATCTTGTACCGTAAATGTTGTATTAAATAAAGTTAATATTACCGACGTTAGATTAACGTCCCTGTAGCTTATTATTGCAATAAGAAGCTTATTGCACTGTATATACAGTGGGGCAAAAAAGTATTTAGTCAGCCACCAATTGTGCAAGTTCTCCCACTTAAAAGGATGAGAGAGGCCTGTAATTTTCATCCTAGGTACACCTCAACTATGAGAGACAAAATGAGAAGAAAAATCCAGGAAATCACATTGTCTGATTTTTAAAGAATTTATTTGCAAATTATGGTGGAAAATAAGTATTTGGTCAATAACAAAAGTTCATCTCAATACTTTGTTATATACCATTTGTTGACAATGACAGAGGTCAAACGTTTTCTGTAAGTCTTCACAAGGTTTTCACACACTGTTGCTGGTATTTTGGCCCATTCCTCCATGCAGATCTCCTCTAGAGCAGTGATGTTTTGGGGCTGTCGCTGGGCAACACAGACTTTCAACTCCCTCCAAAGATTTTCTATGGGGTTGAGATCTGGAGACTGGCTAGGCCACTCCAGGACCTTGAAATGCTTCTTACGAAGCCACTCCTTCGTTGCCCGGGCGGTGTGTTTGGGATCATTGTCATGCTGAAAGACCCAGCCACGTTTCATCTTCAATGCCCTTGCTGATGGAAGGAGGTTGTCACTCAAAATCTCACGATACATGGCCCCATTCATTCTTTCCTTTACACGGATCAGTCGTCCTGGTCCCTTTGCAGAGAAACAGCCCCAAAGCATGATGTTTCCACCCCCATGTTTCACAGTAGGTATGGTGTTCTTTGGATGCAACTCAGCGTTCTTTCTCCTCCAAACACGTCTAGTTGAGTTTTTACCAACAAGTTCTATTTTGGTTTCATCTGACCATATGACATTCTCCCAATCCTCTTCTGGATCATCTAAATGCTCTCTAGCAAACTTCAGACGGGCCTGGACATGTACTGGCTTAAGCAGGGGGACACGTCTGGCACTGCAGGATTTGAGTCCCTGGCGGCGTAGTGTGTTACTGATGGTAGCCTTTGTTACTTTGGTCCCAGCTCTCTGCAGGTCATTGACTAGATTTTTGCTCACCGTTCTTGTGATCATTTTGACCCCACGGGGTGAGATCTTGCGTGGAGCCCCAGATCGAGGGAGATTATCAGTGGTCTTGAATGTCTTCCATTTTCTAATAATTGCTCCCACAGTTGATTTCTTCACACCAAGCTGCTTACCTATTGCAGATTCAGTCTTCCCAGCCTGGTGCAGGTCTATAATTATGTTTCTGGTGTCCTTTGACAGCTCTTTGGTCTTGGCCATAGTGGAGTTTGGAGTGTGACTGTTTGAGGTTGTGGACAGGTGTCTTTTATACTGATAACGAGTTCAAACAGATGCCATTAATACAGTTAACAAGTGGAGGACAGAGGAGGCTCTTAAAGAAGAAGTTACAGGTCTGTGAGAGCCAGAAATCTTGTTTGTTTGTAGGTGACCAAATACTTATTTTACCGAGGAATTTACCAATTCATTCATTAAAAATCCTACAATGTGATTTCCTGGATTCTTTCCCCCCATTCTGTCTCTCATAGTTGAAGTGTAGCTAGGATGAAAATTACAGGCCTCTCTCATCTTTTTAAGTGGGAGAACTTGCACAATTGGTGGCTGACTAAATACTTTTTTGCCCCACTGTATATATATACAGTGCAATAATTCTTTCATGCTAAATGAAGCTCTGTTGGATATCACTAGATCCTGTTACAGAGTAATATAAGTACATAACGATTGATGCACATTAGCATAATTACTAGCTAGCCGCTAGCTGCTAACTGCCGCCTCGTTAATATCAAACCCATCATAATAACAAATCATTACCATGCTGTCATGAACGCACGGTGCTGTTACGTGTACGCAAATTGACGTGCTTGATGTGAACGAGCATTTTGGTTAAAGTTGCGCATGCTGGGTAATCTGTGACGTTTCACTCTCTCAAAAGTTGGGCCATTTTATCATCATGCGCTAATGAGAAACTCTCATAGGAATGAATGAGGCCCCGCCTCCCACGCTGTATCCAGTTCTTATTATACATCCATGTATAAAGGACATACAGCACAGTCACATGACTTCACGTCCCCACCGCTAAGCTAAAGGCAGCTAATGTTGGGCGTGATGACGTTTAGTCGTCTCATTTAAACACTTTAAATTCACCAGTGGGGTATTTACTGACGTCTTTTATGTTAAAGAACAAAACGTTAAAATCTCTTTAGCCTCAGACCTTATTTCAGGCTAACAACCAAACTCACAATCCGAAAACCATTGACTTCTAGACGAGGGAAAGGAATTCATCAAATTCTGACTAATTTCTGGGTTTTAAGACTCATTCCTTTGTTTGAACCCTTTACCTGGTTGTAGCCCTTTTTCGACTTGGAGCTCTTCAGGACTTCTGTCATTGTCAGCTGCAGACTTTCTATTCTTGTATCTGGACAGAAGAGATTTGATTTGCTTGGAAAACAATAACAAATATATATATTGTATAAAAACACAGGAATGTCTCAGTTATACACACCTAGCTGCTCAGGTTTCCTGCAGGCTTTGTAAAGATTTATTGACGTGCAAACCATCTCCGTCTGGGTCCACTGACTCCTCCCACTGACAGCCACCTGTAAACGGGTGCAGATGTAGAAATACCTTAGAGTGCGTTATTGTTTGTGTAGACAGGAAATCTGTGTGCGTCAAATCAGGAAAATACCTTGTTGTAGCCAACTCGCAGATCTAAAGGAACAGCCTCCCGCTCTTTATCTATTCCAAACCTTTTGCTGGCAGCACCTACAGAAATACACATTAGACCAAGTGTGTGTGTGTGTGTGTGTGTGTGTGTGTGTGTGTGTGTGTGTGTGTGTGTGTGTGTGTGTGTGTGTGTGTGTGTGTGTGTGTGTGTGTGTGTGTCTACATTATTGTGGTTGTCTGGGTTTGTCTGTCTGAGTGTGACTCACCCATGGCCTTCACCGCTCTGATTCCTGCAGAGTGTCCGAGCTCCAGAGAGTGGAGGAACACCTCCCTCTTCCTCTCTCCTCCAGCCAGGGTCAGCTGTGTGGAGGAGGAAACATTTTTATTAGCATCCCCATTAGCACTAGCATTAGCACGAGCTATCTTCCCGATGTCCACACACACACACACATACAGGTAAAAACATATTTACACTCTATACAGCGGTGCAGGGATGATGTCATTTTGTAAGCCGACCCTGAGGGTAGAATCTCTCTGGTTCCCTTGACAAAAAGCCAATGGGATTTTTCCATGTGATTTTGGATTACTGCAGAAAATAATCTCAGTGTAAAACAAAAGTGTATGATACTTCCACGTTTTGTTCAGCAAGGTCCCATCACATGGCCATTTCTACTGATCATAATTCCATTGTTGAGGTCTACTAGAATACATTCACATTGTTCAATGTTCCAAACTCACATTGGTTTCTCAAACAGCATCTCTGTAAAGTATGTGTATTCACTCTCTGTCCTAAACGGCTTGTTGGAGCTCCTGCCCCCCCCCCCCTCCCTATGAGCCCACTGTGCTCTCATTCCTGCACCACTCTTGGGCCTATTCCTCAACTAATAACAAACTTTATCTACAAATAAATAGTAATTCATGACAAACATAAGTCCATTAGTCTGAAATGATTTTTAAATTCTATATTTGTCTTTTCTGCACTCTCAGACATATTAAATTCCAAGAAAATAGGGTTTAAAAGGTATTGAGGAAGGTGTGAGACTGGTGTGAGACTGGTGTGTGTGTGTGTGTGTGTGTGTGTGTGTGTGTGTGTGTGTGTGTGTGTGTGTGTGTGTGTGTGTGTGTGTGTGTGTGTGTGTGTCTCACCTCTGCCTGGTAGAGCTGCAGCAGAACAGGCTGGTCTGCATGTCGACAGTAATAAAGCACCATGTCAGTCAGCAGGTTCTCTGTGCTGCTCACTTCCTTACAGGCAGGCTGCACACACAACACAGTCAACATTTCAGTCAATATATCAGAACAACTTCACCCTATTTACAAACAGCTTGTGAAAAATTATTTTAAAACTCCTAATTTTCCATAAAATGCATAAAAGGCTCCCTCTTGTTTTCCCTTAAGTTTGTAATCATCCAAAGAGGCAGGAAGACATTTTTCCAAGATAAAGCTATGAGACGATTAGCATGGAGGAGGCACTTATCAATTCATTTCATTTTCATTTCAAACCTTTATTTAATCAGATTGGTCCCATTGAGATCATAGATCTCTTTTTCAAGGGAGACCTGCAGCAAATAGGTTCCACATGAAACATAAAACAATAAAGGACATCATACATTATATTTACAGGATACATTTACATAGTTATAGACATTTACAAGTGCCCATAGTATCAACGAGCATTTCATTTAGCCTAGCTTTAAAAACTTGCAGAGGAATGAGATTGCTCGGTTTCAATTCTTGCTAAAGATTGTTCCAAGCAAGTGGAGCTGCGCACATAACAGCTGTCTCACCTAAGACAGTCCTTGCTCTTGGCACATCTAACAATACTACATCATGCGATCTCAGACAATAGCTGCTTGCAACTCTCTGTGTGATCAGAGAGCAGATAGAATACGGGAATTTACCCAACAAAGCTTTATAAATAAACGTGTACCAATGACTAAGCCTCCGTACAGTAAGTGATGGCAAACCTGCCTTGGCATACAGGGTACAGTGATGAGTAAGTGCTTTACAGTTAGTGACACATGTCAGTGCGCTGTGATAGGCGGCATCTAACTTGTTCAGGCAATAGGCAGGTGCATTCTTATACAACAAATCAACATAGTCCAGCACAGGTAAAAAGGTCACAGTGACTAGCCTTTTCCTGGCCTCAAGCGAGAAACAGGACTTGTTCCTGTAGAAGAAACCGAGCCTAACCCTCAGCTTTTTAAGCAGGTTATTGACATGAAGTTTAAAAGTAAGACAATCATCAAGCCAGATACCTAAGTATTTATAACAGGTAACCACTTCAAGTACTTGTCCTTGCATAGTAACAATATCCAAAACAGGCTCTGGTGTCTTTTTAGCTTTTGAAAATAGCATTACCTTAGTTTTATCAACATTTAAAAGAAGCTTAAGTTCAGAGAGCTGAGTCTGAATAATGTTAAAAACAGCCTGTAATTTAACACCAGCCTCCTGAATGGAGGGACCTGCACAGTACATCACGGTATCGTCCGCATACAAATGTAAAGTAGCTTCATTCACATTTTCACCTAAACTGTTGATGTAGATGGAGAATAAAAGTGGACCTAAAACAGAACCTTGAGGAACACCATTAGCAATGTTCAACCACTCAGAAGACAGTCCATCAAAGTGAACACATTGGGACCTTTCAGAGAGGTAGTTCACAAACCACCCACTGCATGGCTGGATATGCCAATACTGAGTAGCCTCTGCTTTAAGATGCGATGATCAACGGTATCAAACGCTTTGGAAAGGTCAATAAATAGATAATAGATAGATAATTAAAGCTCTCTTATTTTTATTGGATGATAGGCATAGTTGGAATCACTTCGGGTTTAGAGGTCGTTGTATGCCTATCATCCCGTCTGCCTGACACAAAAACTCCCTAATTTCCCTAGAAAAAAATCCAGGTCTGTTACGTGAGCAGTTTTTCTAAATGTAAAAGCTCATAAAGGGTGCCTCTTGATGTCGCTGAAGGAATAACATGCCAAAATAAACACTTTAACATGAACTGTTATCTTGAGTGATGTGACGCATGGAGCAGAAAGATGGCGTACCTGACAGAGGACTTCAGAGGACAGGCTGAGCAGACTGAGGACGTTCCTCTCGTACCACGAGTCCATCAGACCCAGCATGTGGGCGATATCAGTGGAGTCCTCCAACACACCACCATTACACTCCTGGAACAATAAAAGGACACAAGGGAATACAGGAATTACATTTAATTATAGTTTACTGTTAACATGTCTGTGAAAAGTAGTATCTGTAACACCTTCTAATGACTTCTGAATTCTTGATTCTGATTGGTCCATTTTTTGACTTTCTGGAGTCTGTTATTACTTAATAGCAGACTGTTGCTAAGGACGCTCCGATCAGTTCTTTCAAGCATGGACAGTAAGTTTAAACTAGTGATTCCACACCAGGGGTAATGTATGTTGTTACCCACAGCTTAGTTGAATACTTGATTCTGATTGGTCGATTTTAGACTTTCTGCAGTCTGTTATTTCTCTATAGCAGACTGTTGCTAAGGGGACGCTCTGATCTGTTCATTCAAGTATGGACACAGTAAAGTTTAAACTAGTGATTCCACACCAGGATTAATGTTTGTTATTATACACAGCTTAGTTTAATACTTGATTCTGATTGGTTGGTTTGGACATACAGTGGTCTGTTATTACTTAATAGCAGACTGTTGCTAAGGACGCTCTGATTGAGAGTCGATATGCAGTTATATCTATTAGCAGAACTGTTATTTTCAAGCTTTTCTATTTCTAAACTACTTTTGAGTCTTTTTTTGGTCAACAATATTGCATCTTGATATCGTCACAGTTGGTGTTTAATGATATCCGTGCCCATTTTTCATGGTCTCGTCTTAGCCATTGAAAAATAGACTGTTGTACATATTCGGCTATAGTCATTTTTGTGGTTAGATTCTTAAGTTAGAGTACCAGTACCACATTGAAAAATACTGCTCTACAAGTAAAAGTCCTGCATTCAAATCTTACTGAAGTTTAGGTACAAGGATTGACATGAAGATATATTAAAAGAACTTGAGTAAATGTCTGTTATTATATCCCACCACTGTGTTTACACTAGTTGGTCATTGGTCGGCTATTTTTATTTTATTTAGTCCTGTAATGAAGGTGGTATTTTCATATTAAGTCAACCTCATCCTGAGAAATGTTGACAAAGATGGCGCCGGTGATGATGGCTGGATGTCTTTCGCTCCTCTCCAACTCTGCTTTTTTTCCGCTTTATTTCAGTGTTTGTTTCCAATTACTTGTATATAGACTATTCTGCACTATTTCTATTATATTCTAACCCTATTTTAACTATTTTATCTGTTTTATTTTGTTGCACTGTTGGAGGAGCCTGTGACCTAAGATTTTCATTGTCATAACTACACTGTATGTACAAATGACAAAAAAAGCCTTGAATCTTAAATGAATCTTGAATGTTTTAATACTATAGGACTGGTATACACAGTCACAGATGTTCTCACCACAGAAGCAGCAGATCTTGAGCTTCCTGTCGACCCCTCAGTGGAAGTGTTTCCTCCTCCTGCACTTCCTGTCGTCCTCCCTCTGGTGGGAACGAGGTAAAACTGCAGTTTGCACGTCTTGGTGAGTCGTGGACATTTGCTCTCCTTCTGCTGCAGGTCGCTGTACGCCCTCGCCAGCCTCCCTGCCTCCTTATCTCCTCCAAACACCACCACTCGGACCAGCGTGGGCACTTTTCATCGAAAGGAAAAGTGGTTTAATGGCCAAAGATTCACGAGGGAAGACTTAAAACAGGTTTAATTATCCTAATTCGGGGAAACAGTATTTTATCTATCCATCCATCCATCCATCCATCTATCTATCCATCCATCTATCTATCTATCCATCCATCCATCTATCTATCCATCCATCCATCCATCCATCTATCTATCCATCCATCCATCCATCCATCCATCCATCCATCCATCCATCTATCTATCCATCCATCTATCCATCCATCCATCCATCTATCTATCCATCCATCCATCCATCCATCTATCTATCTACCTATCTATCTATCCATACATCCATCTATCTATTGATCTATCCATCCATCCATCCATCCATCCATCTATCTATCTATCTATCCATCCATCCATCCATCCATCCATCCATCTATCTATCCATCCATCCATCCATCCATCTATCTATCCATACATCCATCTATCGATCTATCTATCCATACATCCATCTATCTATTTATCTATCCATCCATCCATCCATCCATCTATCTATCTATCCATCCATCCATCCATCCATCTATCTATCCATCCATCCATCTATCCATCCATCCATCCATCTATCTATCCATCCATCCATCCATCTATCTATCCATCCATCCATCCATCCATCTATCTATCCATACATCCATCTATCGATCTATCTATCCATCCATCCATCTATCCATCCATCCATCTATCTATCCATCCATCCATCTATCCATCCATCCATCCATCTATCTATCCATCCATCCATCCATCTATCTATCCATCCATCCATCCATCCATCTATCTATCCATACATCCATCTATCGATCTATCTATCCATCCATCCATCCATCCATCCATCCATCCATCCATCCATCTATCTATCCATCTATCTATCCATCCATCCATCCATCCATCTATCTATCTATCTTACCTTCCTCCACCACCCCTTCGTAGCAGCTCAGGATCGGTCTCCTGCGGACACAAACGTGCTTCCTCGGGGAAAGGGGATCCGGATGTTTGGAGAGGAACGTCGGGTGTTTGAGCTGCGATCCATTTCTTTGAGCGTCTTTAGTGAAATCGACCCGGTTGCCCATACTCTGAACTCTCCGGCAGCTCCCTGGGCTTCGTGGAGTCTTGAAGAACGAGGAGAATCGTTCCACGCCTAAGATGCTTCTCGACTTCTTCTTGGGTTTCTTCCGAAGTTTTGGCGGTCCCTCTTGTACGTCTTCGTGGGTTATATCCTCACTGAAGTCGCTCTCCACGCCTGAAGATCCAGAAGGCGTGGAGAGGGAGTATCCGGAGTCTCTGGAGGAGGAGGAGGAGGCGAAGGAGATACGATTGTTCAGAAAGTCCACATCTTTGTTCCCCTCGGCCTCGTCTTCCTCGTCCACGCTGGTGTCGTTTTTATCCTCCTCGTCTATTTCTGCTTCCAGGAAACAATCCGCAGCGGAGTCCATGTCGGAGTCCAGAAGGCTGTTCAGAAAATCTGCAGGAATGGGGAGAAGATTTGAGAAATGTTAGGGGTAAATACGTATACCTATCTTCTTCTAATCTATTTTATTGTATTTACTTGCACTATTTTAACCGTTTTATTGTGCTGCTCTGTTGGAGGAGCCTGTGACCTCAGACTTTCATCAACATATCTACACTGTAGCTACTGTATGTACACATGACAATAAAAGCCTTGAATCTTGAATATCTAGAATGCTGGATTTGAGATTGTCCGTTTATAAATGTTTTCACTGTGTATTATACAGTCAGTGTAACATGTCATGCTTTGTGATTTGTCGTCTGCGTGTTGTCCTCATTTAACTTTGCATTTTTACTGGACCAGTCTTGTGTTAATAACCTGATTGTTTGTTGTTTTGCGTACCTTTATTGAAAAAAATCAATAAAAAAATAGACAAAAAAAGACAAATCTAGTGAATAATGCAACATTTGAAAGTGATTCAAATTGACTTTATAACCAATAATATGTACAGTATCTCTGGAATAAAAAACAGACGTTCAAGGTTTTGGGTTAATCTTTAGAAATAATGTTATAGTAAAGTATAGTTATAGAGGTATGTTGATCCATATATGTACTTGTATACAATTTCTTATATGGATTTAAATTTATTTTTAATGTATGTGTTAATAAGTATTTTCGCTTAGTTTGTTTTCAGTTTGTATTATTATTTTATGATTTAAAGGTGGGGTAGGTAAGTTTGAGAAACCGGCTCGAGATCGCTAGAATTTGAAAATACACAACCGGAGAAAATCTGCCACTTCCTTACAGAGCCCCTCCTCCAACACACACGAACGCGCACATGACCAATGAGGGCACGAGATAAGTTTGTGCCCCGGTGGAAGGCTGACAGGCAGGTAGGCCATCCAGTTATTTTAGCCGGGCCGGCTAAACGGATTGGTCGTGCTTTTTACAGTATTACGGCTTCTACAGATGACATTTTGTTATGGATTTTTTGTCAAAGCACTTCAGATATTCATTGCTATCGGGATGTTAAGATCATTCCATGGAATATAACAAAAAGTGTATCTCGAGCCGGTTTCTGAAACTTACCTACCCCACCTTTAAAGTATATTTATCAATCAGGAATTTATGAATGAATTACTTTTCATTGAATGTTTTAGTACTGTATTATTGTTTCAGCCCCTGTACATTCCTTTGCTAAATTCCTATCTTGAGACTTGAAATAATATATATTTTGTATTTGAAATTGAACATACATCTTTAGTTTTTTGTACCATAACATTTGAGGCTGTTAACCAAAAACTATTTAATTGGATTACTCATGTGAGGGTTTTCTGCACTTTGCTCCAACTAACTTGGTTTTCTTGTACTTTGATATTGATTAGTTTAATTTATTACATGAGGTAGTTGAATACTCAATTCTTAACATGTGACACGTTGTTAATACAGTAGCACAGACCGCTGTCAAGACGGAGCGCTGGACGTCAGATAAGTGAACAGAAGAAGGCAGAGAGGAAGTAAACACTAACAGAAACACGGTATGAGCTCTGCAGAGTTAAGGACTTGTTAGTGGATCAGAAACTGTAAACAGAGATGGACAGTGCTGCCGTAAAGTTGTTGCTGTCACAGTTCGTGCCGTTGGTGCGAGTTTTTTTTTCTTAGCGGAAGCAATACGATCATTTTTAAGTCAATAAAATCATTTCAATTAATATTGGGAGTCGATTCATTAGTTTGTTTATTAGGGATAATGTGCAGCGACTTGGTCATTATGGGGAAAAGAGCCCCCGACAGGCTGACCAGGAGCCCGACACGAAGCGGAGGGACCTTGATCATAATGATCGCCTCGCTGCACATTATCCCTTACTTAATAAATAAATAAAGATATAGAAACTTACCAAAGTTGTCGTTTTCCCAGGAGCATGTGTGACATTTGGGTGAGGGCAGCACGAGAGTCTCAACATTTCCTAAAGAGAAAAGGTCATGTTAAATAAGTACTACTGTTTACGTCAGTGGTCTGCTAACATTTTAAATAAATAAAGTGATTCTCAAATTGTTTAAAAATGACTAATAGAGGTGGCAACAGAGACACGCAGTCAATGAGTGCGTAAACAATGCTAAATAAATGGAACAGTGTAAATAATTAACCTGTGTGTAATGTTGAATTCATGTTAAACTTGGGCCTGCAACCATAGTTTTGCTGTATTTTATTTTGAAAATCCACAGCGGATGTTTGTACTACATGCGGAGCTTTTAGCCAACGATCTGAGTCTGTTGGCTCGGACATAAAATCCGTCATAAATGTAGTCTACATTTCATATGAGGTGTAAAACCTATTTTAAATCACATATGAAGGAAATGCTTGTATAATCTGTAGTTGTATTTGTATTGTTGATTTATTGTGTGAACGAGGCGATACAGAGAAGTTAAGCTGTCATTATTAGGCTGTAATTTGTTATTGTTGGAGTGGCAAGCAGGCCTTTTGTTTTTGGATATTTGGGGAGTTAGAAGGTCCGTGTGTGTTGTTTATTATTACCTACCTACCCCTCTATCTATCTAGTTAGGTGGTCCGTGTGTTATTGGTTAAGTGGTCCTTGGTATGAAAACGTTTGAGAAACACTGGTTTACCTAATACGTTGAATAATTATCTATCCATGTCATTTTACCAGTTTCAGTGCAGCCTTCAGGAGGAGAAGTGATGCTCTCTCCTAGTCTCTCCATACTCTGGATTAAAGTAGTCCTGGCTGTACTGAGATCAGCTGTAGACGCTGCGTTCTCCATGAGATTATTCACCGTCTCCATCAAATACTCCAGCTCTCCAGGCCGCTTACTCTGCAGGAACATTAGAGAAAGCTTCTTTTAGTTGAGGAACCTATTAACTGCATTTTGACTGGTGTATCATAAACTACATGTAATGTGAGTCCCTGTAAAAGTAGAAGAACTCAGATCTTGCACTTGAGTAAAAGTAGAAGTACTCAGATCTTGTACTTGAGTAAAATTAGAAGTACTCAGATCTTGTACTTGAATTAAAGTAGAAGTACTCAGATCTTGTAGGCTACTTGAGTAAAAGTACTCAGATCGTGTACTTGAGTAAAAGTAGAAGTACATAATATTTCTGACAACATTTAACAAAGTATAAGTTGACCAGGAGTGATGCCAACTTTTATTTAGGTCTTAATGTGTGCATATGTATAAATGTGTCTGTTGATTGTGTATATATATAGATATATAGGTACATATTTTTATACATATTTTTATATATATTTGTTTTTGTATTCGGGATTGTGGGAAATGGTATTTCGATCTCTCTGTCTGTACACACAAACTGAAAGATTGACAATAAAGTTGACTTGGACTAAAGAAGCCAGAACAGGTGTGAGGAGGTGGGTCACCTGCAGGGCGCAGCGGAGCGTCTGCAGCTTCTGATTGGATCCCAGAGCAGCCTGGAAGGCGTGGAGGATGAGGAGAACAGAGACGTCTCTGCAGGAGTGCTGGCTGCTGATCAGCTGATCTGAGACGGATTGGACCTCCGGAGGGACGTCCTCCACCGGACCCACCAACAGCACCGTCCTGATAACATATGACACACACTAGTCAAGAGCAATTGTTGGGTAAATAGTGAATGTCCTCTTCCAATATCAAGGTATCCCAACTGTAGCTGTGAACATGACAGGATGTGTGATTACCTAGAAGAGCATCAGGACTGTTTGAGGCATATGATAGCTATGTGATTAACATGATGATTCAGCCTCTATGGAGATAGACATATGACAAGCATGCTCATTTCTGACGTGGAGCTAATCTGAAGTAAACACTGAATACTGCTTTCTATTCCTCCATCTTGTGACTGTGTAACTCCCTCTCTTGGATATCAGCATGTGAAGGACACTGTTCAGGAACTAGTTGATGCTCTGTATGTGATGACTACTTCCATTCTGGAGAGGATCACAGATACATGGATCCTGAGATTGAAGCTCAAGCTGGTGATGAGTGATATTCTTCAAAAGCAATGATGGGAAAATACTATTAAACAGATCTCAAGTGAAGTTAAGAGCCTTGATTAAGTGCTGTTAATACATTACATGTAGCCAATTTGAATAGCTTTTAATGTCTTTAGGTGTGAGAGCCGGACTTACATGGTTTTGGAGTGGTGAATCCCAGGGGAAATGCCCTGCTCTGACTGAACCAGTCTTTGAAATGAAATACCTGAAACAAAAGGAGGAAGACCATTCAGTATACTGTATCTCAGAGGGTAAACAGCGCCCCCCTGTGGTCACACTGATACATGATTTTTCTTACATAGCTCTTTCAGATTAACCTCGAACCACCAATTTAGGACTCACATCTATAATTTAGAAATGTCCTTAAAGTTGTCTTGAAAAAAAGAGACAGACTGAAAACAAAGTTAATTTTTTTACATCACTTTTTGTTTTGTTTGTTGTGATTTTCATTCTGGCCACAGTTGCTGAAGTGCTAATGTGTTCTGTGTTGAGTGCATGGAGTCATTTTAACTTACCTCATCCATTCATTTATATTCCTCCTTATCCTGACATTAATAACCTGTTTTTCTCACTTACATCTCAGGGCTTCTGTACATACTATTAATTTAAATCATTACCAAAGACCCCATACTTGATCCCCAATCCTTAAATGAACACACAGGACGGACATTCGGTTTATTTTATTGCAGCACAGTCACCTGGTGCTCTGAGCTCCTGCTGCAGGACGTTCAGCAGCCGTTTGCTGGCCGAGCTGCAGGGCTCCGGCCAGGTCAGGAAGCTGTGGAACAACAGGTAGGCTTCCTGCAGCAAAACCAGGTCTGCAGCCACGTGAGGAGCCTGAGAGAAACAAGGACCCAGAGGCTGGAAATCAATGGTTTTCTGAGTGTGTTTTTGGTTATTAGCCTGCAATAAGGTCTGTGGTTAACACAAGGCGAAGAGATTTTTATTCTACGACATTGAATACATCAGTAAATACCCCACTGGTGGATTTAGAAATAGATGTTGCTAACAAGTGTCTAAATGAGACGATTAAACGTCATCACGACCAACATTAGCCGCCTTTAGCTTAGCGGTGGAGACGTGAAGTCATGTGACCGTAATGTAGTTCCTTTATAGCCCAACAATAGCTTAGCGGTGGTGACGTGAAGTCATGTGACCGCGCTGTAGTTCCTTTATAGCCCAACATTAGCCTCCTTTAGCTTAGCGGTGGTGACGTGAAGTCATGTGACCGCGCTGTAGTTCCTTTATAGCCCAACATTAGCCGCCTTTAGCTTAGCGGTGGTGACGTGAAGTCATGTGACCGTGCTGTAGTTCCTTTATAGCCCAACATTAGCTTAGCGGTGGTGACGTGAAGTCATGTGACCGTGCTGTAGTTCCTTTATAGCCCAGTATTAGCCACCTTTAGCTTAGCGGTGGTAATGTGACGTGACCGTGCAACCCAGTTTCGCGGCATTTTGTGTAATAGTCACGAAATTAATTTAATCTATTGATTTGTGTTCACCAACACGATTTTCAATTTATTTTCGTGTCACACAGAACGATTTTAAAAGTAATGTATTTCTATTGGTAGCATGTTTCGTGCCTGCACCACGTATTTTTGTCCGGTCGGGTCTTGGTAGACCTGAAGCTGTGTGGTTCATAAAAACCTTTTCTTACTCAATATCAAGCCACGATTATTGTTTTTATTTTAAATTGTATAATGTCGGACTTTTTTTGCCGTCCGTGAGGAAAATAAATGGCTCAGAGCCTCAGAATACTGAAAGCTGTATTTTTTAAATCTTTTTTTCCTTCTAATTTGTTATTATTTACATTGCTTTTTAAATCGTTCTGTGTGACACGAAAAAAATTGGAAAATTGTGTTGGTGAACACGAATCAATAGATTAAATTAATTTCGTGACTATTACACAAAATGCCGTGAGACTGCGTTGGATCGTGCCATAAATTGTAGCAACAGTATATTTTAAAAATAAAATCCTCTTACTTGAAGCAGGGTAGAAGAGAACAGGAGGGTAAGTGGCACCACCAGTTCATACCGACACTCTTCCAGCACCTGTAAAAGACGGAAGAATCCTGAAAGTAAACCTGTTATTCCTCATATAACTCTCTGGAAAATGATGTTGTTGTTTTTTCAGCTCTCTTTTCACCTCCTTTGTTTTCTTCAGTATTTTCTGCAGAAGTATGAGGAAGTTTTCTGGATGTCTCTTCACAAGTTCCTCCAAACACCAGCGGTTAATGCACAGCCCGGCTGAACAGACAAACAGAAACACTTATTTCTCCTTTTAGCTTTCATTCTGGTGTCAAAACACTTTAAATACACACACATAACTCACATTATGGGATGCAGAGAGAACAATGGTTATGCCACTTCTCTTTGTGGCCAAAAGTGTAGATTTAGTTGTTTTAGTAAGTCGTTGACAATAAAACTTGCACTAAAGAGGACACATTATGCTGATCTTCAGGTTCATATCAGTATTTAGTGTCTCTACTTTAAAGAGTCCTCTCCTGCTGATCTTCAGGTTCATATCAGTATTTAGTGTCTCTACTTTAAAGAGTCCTCTCCTGCTGATGTTCAGGTGTATATCAGTATGTAGTGTCTCTACTTTAAAGAGTCCTCTCCTGCTGATGTTCAGGTGTATATCAGTATGTAGTGTCTCTACTTTAAAGAGTCCTCTCCTGCTGATGTTCAGGTGTATATCAGTATGTAGTGTCTCTACTTTAAAGAGTCCTCTCCTGCTGATGTTCAGGTGTATATCAGTATGTAGTGTCTCTACTTTAAAGAGTCCTCTCCTGCTGATGTTCAGGTGTATATCAGTATGTAGTGTCTCTACTTTAAAGAGTCCTCTCCTGCTGATGTTCAGGTGTATATCAGTATGTAGTGTCTCTACTTTAAAGAGTCCTCTCCTGCTGATGTTCAGGTGTATATCAGTATGTAGTGTCTCTACTTTCAAGAGTCCTCTCCTGCTGATGTTCAGGTGTATATCAGTATGTAGTGTCTCTACTTTAAAGAGTCCTCTGCTGCTGATGTTCAGGTGTATATCAGTATGTAGTGTCTCTACTTTAAAGAGTCCTCTCCTGCTGATGTTCAGGTGTATATCAGTATGTAGTGTCTCTACTTTAAAGAGTCCCCTCCTGCTGATGTTCAGGTGTATATCAGTATGTAGTGTCTCTACTTTAAAGAGTCCTCTCCTGCTGATGTTCAGGTGTATATCAGTATGTAGTGTCTCTACTTTAAAGAGTCCTCTCCTGCTGATGTTCAGATGTATATCAGTATGTAGTGTCTCTACTTTAAAGAGTCCTCTGCTGCTGATGTTCAGGTGTATATCAGTATGTAGTGTCTCTACTTTAAAGAGTCCTCTCCTGCTGATGTTCAGGTGTATATCAGTATGTAGTGTCTCTACTTTAAAGAGTCCTCTCCTGCTGATGTTCAGATGTATATCAGTATGTAGTGTCTCTACTTTAAAGAGTCCTCTCCTGCTGATGTCCGGGTGTATATCAGTATGTAGTGTCTCTACTTTAAAGAGTCCTCTCCTGCTGATGTTCAGGTGTATATCAGTATGTAGTGTCTCTACTTTAAAGAGTCCTCTCCTGCTGATGTTCAGGTGTATATCAGTATGTAGTGTCTCTACTTTAAAGAGTCCTCTCCTGCTGATGTTCAGGTGTATATCAGTATGTAGTGTCTCTACTTTAAAGAGTCCTCTCCTGCTGATGTTCAGGTGTATATCAGTATGTAGTGTCTCTACTTTAAAGAGTCCTCTCCTGCTGATGTTCAGGTGTATATCAGTATGTAGTGTCTCTACTTTAAAGAGTCCTCTCCTGCTGATGTTCAGGTGTATATCAGTATAGTGTCTCTACTTTAAAGAGTCCTCTCCTGCTGATATTCAGGTGTATATCAGTATGTAGTGTCTCTACTTTAAAGAGTCCTCTCCTGCTGATGTTCAGGTGTATATCAGTATGTAGTGTCTCTACTTTAAAGAGTCCTCTCCTGCTGATGTTCAGGTGTATATCAGTATGTAGTGTCTCTACTTTAAAGAGTCCTCTCCTGCTGATGTTCAGGTGTATATCAGTATGTAGTGTCTCTACTTTAAAGAGTCCTCTCCTGCTGATGTTCAGGTGTATATCAGTATGTAGTGTCTCTACTTTAAAGAGTCCTCTCCTGCTGATGTTCAGGTGTATATCAGTATGTAGTGTCTCTACATGTCTCCATGCTTTAATGTTCAAAAAGCTCTTTATTTTTCTCTGTGCTGCAGCAACTCTTTTCACCCTCTGTCTGAAACCAGAGCCCAGTCTGCTCTGATTGGTTAGCTGGCCGGCTCTGTTGTGATTGGTCAACCGCTTAGAGATGTCTTAGCCTATCACGAACAATGTGTTGAAGCGCTAGCGAATAGGTGCGTGAGTATTACATAGTGATGTCATAGTGATGGGAGAGGAACTCCCTCTGGAGGGAACACAGGGATTTTAGCCTTTCCAGACCATTTACATGCACTAAAACCTAGTGCACTAAAACCTAGTGCACTACAGGGGAAAGCCAAAAAATCCCAATAGTGCCTCTTTAACCACTGATACTCCTCCACACTCTGTCACCTATCTATCTGTGTCACCACTTTCAATTCCCGTTTGTCTTTGAAAGATGGACAACGTGTTCCTGTTACAGGTTTGAAAGCTTCATTCAATGGATGTTAACATAATTGTACTCTGCATTTTACGCTACTACGTGGAAGTGAATGTTAACACGTACATATATAAAACTATTGTTTACAGAAAAAAGCAGTAAGGATTATATATTATTCAACATGCTAAAGGAATATTTACACTTTTAAATGTAATGTATTTACAGACATTGTTGGAGAAATACCTGAGGACAATCATAGAAGGATATTTCATTCGTAACATCAAGAAGCACGCCTTGCCTCTCTGTGCTTGTATGTCCTGCATTGTGCCTGTGGTTTTACAATTACATTATACTCTTCTCCTTTATCCTTTCTGTCCTATTTCTTCTTGTCTTTCTTCCTAATAGATGCTTGTGATGTATTGTGCTTTTAGAGTGTCTATTATCATCTGGCAGCTGGAAATTAACCATGTTGACTAAGGCTGCCCCATTTCCTCTTTTGTGTTAGAGTTAATTAAAGGGGACTGTCCACGAAACCATAAACTAATAAACCATTTTATTATTTTGCATCAAACTGTGAAAGAAAATGACTTGAGGTTATTTATTTAAATGTGGTTAAGTTCAAGAAAATCTTTGAAGAAAGAATGATTAGACTTAAAGTGTCAGGTTATTCATTTCCTTAGCTAACGCTCATCTTGATTCTTAATGTTTCTAATTTTTCAGAGGTCTGTTTTGATTGTGAATTGCAAACAAATACGGCAGTGTGCAAACTTTTCTCATCAACATTGGTTCAACTTATCATTTGTACTTTTTACCACATGCAGTTTTCTCCTGTGGTACATTATGTATTGACAGCATTGTGTTTGTGTTATGTTACCATTAAAAGCAGGTACGAGTCTTACCGTTCCAGAGTTGTTTATCCGGAGTGTCGATGCCCAAACCACAGAGGCAGCGCTCGAGGACATGCTGGATCCGATCCTCCGTGCACGAGCTCGACTCCATCTTCATCATCATCTTCTTCTGCTGTGTGAACATCCACAGGAGGAAAAAACAAACAGGAAGTGCCAAAATAAAAAAAACAAGAATTACAGCCTTTGATTGTGTTCCGGGAAACCTAAAAAAAACTTCCTGTTATGGCCGTTTCCAGCACTTTATGATTATTATTGTTCCTCTCAGGAGACAATCACACACAGTGTAGAGTTAACGGCTCAGTCGCACTAACAGAGATGCAAAAATAGATATGTGAGGGCAAAGACATGGTGCCACTTCCTACCCCAAGCTGTGAGTGAGTCACAGACTGTGGCAGCAAACCGGAGATGAGCTGGTCAAAAACATCAGTCACAACTCCTACTTCTCTACTTCATTCTTAAAAACCTCCCGCAGCTGCTGACTCAACACTTCGTATGACTCAGAGCAGCGATGGAGATGAGTCTTGCACAAGCGCAACTTCCCATTTTGGGGTTTTAACAACAGACATTTAGCTAAGTTAGAGCAACAAAACCCAATCTAGAGTTATGGACAAAACACATTTGCTTTCTACAGATCATATGACACCTGTGGTTAGGCTGCATCTGATGAGAGACGAGACGGACCACACGATGAAATACAACATGTTCTGTTTCACTCGGAGATTTAAAGGTCACCTATCATGCTATTTTTGGGCATATATTATAGGTCGCAGATATATACAAATATATAAAAAACATATCTATGAAGTAGGGATGCTCCGATCGCCAATTTCGGGGCCGATCGCCGGAATCAGTATCGGCCGATACCGATCGCCGATCCGATCGAGTGGGCGGGGCCTAAATGGAAGATTTAAACATCACTTTAAATCTTCCATTTAAAGTGACGTTTAAAACTCAGTTAATGCTCATTCTCTGGAGCTTCCACAAACAACAATCAACTTAATTATTACATTCAAATGAAGTACATTATTCAAGTTTCCATTCACTTTGGAGAATAACACGGGAGAGATGAGCGGAAGCGCTCTCTTTAACTCTCTCCCTCTCTCCCTCTTCTGACAGCCTGTCAGTATCTCATGCAGCTCACTGATCCAGTAATGAGTGACCCGACAGTGAAGAATACATATATTTATTATAACTAGTTTAGCTTGTTCCAGAGGTAGATAAAATAGCTAAGTGTGTTCGGTCTAACTCTTTTGTGTTGCTCCGCTTACCGGTCCGGCGGGCGGAGCTGCAGGATTTCTGCTTCACACACGTTGCATTCCGCTATTTTACGGTCTTTTTCGGACACCTTAAAATAATGCCAGACCGGTGAAGCCATTTTGGCGAGCTTGTTTTACCGCACACAGAGAAAAGTGTCATGTATTTTACGTCATGCGATCGGCTCTCGCGATCGGCATGTTTAAAGAGCACCGATCGATCGGTAGAGAGTGAGTATCGGCCGATCTCGATCGGTGACCGATCGATCGGAGCATCCCTAGTATGAAGTGTTTTGCTCAAAATACAGATCATGCATTTTAGACATCCCTCATATCCCTCTATTCCAGTCCTGTTAGAGAACTGCAGGTTCGGGGTCCTTAGCTTGAAAAAAGAGGAGGTGGAGCTTGTGCCCGCTGAGAATTATAGGAGATACAGCTAAATGATTAAACGCCATCATGTTCCAAACCACTTCTAGGATTATTTCTGAAACAGTATGGAGCTCAAAGGCTTTCTCTCTTGCCGGTTATATCACAAGGTGAGTTCCTTTTTTTATTTCCTGCTTCTTCACACACACTCTCTCCAGTACAGGTTAGCTCTGAGTGTTAGCGATGCTTGCTAATGTAAACAAAGACCATATTACGTCCAAAACACGTCGGGCATTGTTTCTGATTGTGACGTTTCTGATTGGGCCGTGGATCCACATTTCAGATATTACGTCATATCGGCAAATCTGGATCAGCTCCGTTGTAACCCCGTTTTTAGAGATTTGGGTACGGAGGAAAAGAGAGAGGGTTTTGTTTGCTGATACTTTGTGAGTTCCCTGACACACCGGGGACACATATGTATGTATAAAATACATCAGTGCATTATAGGTCCCCTTTAAGAATATTTCTCCGCCAATTTGCAAAGAAAGGTTTCAATAAGACTGCAATGAGATTTACGTCTTGATAAGAAAGAAGCTTTTCCTCCTATTTGGCTTCCAGGATGTCGATGTGCATTAGGAAGCAGCAATTGTGCCCAGCTGTGTCGTTAAATAATGTGTTTAGTGACAGAACTGGAGAGCTGGGGTCACCTGGGCTCGTCAAAACAGGAAAAGGCCTACAGGGAAATATGAATGAGCCATTCAGAAAGGACAATGAGAGAAGCTGCACCTCAAAATAAAGCCTATACACAGTAGAGTGTGTTCACAGCTAGTTATCCTACTCTTCATTAACTGTGACCGCCAGCTTTTACTGTAAATGTGTTTATACAATTGATAGAAGATAAGACTTAAATGATTTGTTTCAATCTAACTGTTGAACTGTTCATCCATTACTTTAGCTATCCATTTCAACTCATTCATTATTCTTTAGCTAGCTATATCATCTGTTGAAACCATTGAACAGTGATTAACAGTATATCCACAGCTTTGAGCTAACACTTTAAAATGACACTTAGCTAACTTTTTTTAACTGTTTGTATCCATTACTTTAAGCTAGCTTTACCAACTGTGCATTCATCACTTTTAGCTAACAAGTGCATTACCTTTAGCAACCAATGGAGTGTTTTTCACCCCCATTATCTTTAGCAAACTATTAAAACTGCTTTATCTATGACTTTAAGCTAGCTCTTCAGTCATTTTAGCTTATTACTTGAACTGTGTTATCCATTGCTTTTAGCTAACAGTTTGAGATGTTTGTCCATTACTTTTAGCTAGCCATTTCTGTTTAAACTACTAGCAAACAATTTCAGTATTCACACACCCCCAATTGCCAAAAATGTAGTATTCAAAAGTTCCAGCTGACTAAATACCCTTGTTGTAATTCTAGTTACACACACATGCACTAGCAGGGATTATTCTAAACGAAGCAACAGTAATATAACAGTAGGCTACAACTATTTGAAGCTTCTGGAAAGAATGAAATGACTACATGCACATACAGCTCATAATGTGCAGCAGCTCTGACGACCTGTCATATTCAGCTTCTG
Organism: Pogonophryne albipinna; assembly: GCA_028583405.1. Lineage (NCBI taxonomy): Eukaryota > Metazoa > Chordata > Actinopteri > Perciformes > Artedidraconidae > Pogonophryne > Pogonophryne albipinna. The sequence continues at coordinate 1,153,197 of CM053255.1, read as the reverse complement.
CAGGCAGGACAAATGGATTAATTGTCTACTGAGGAAGCAGGTGTTACTCCATTGTTTGTTGTCAGGCTATTTTGTCTAGCCCTGCAATGCACTGTTACTGCCACAATGCAAAATCATTGGTCTCTATTCTGGATGGGTCTTTTAAAATAAAGATCATTAAATGCATGTGTTGCTTTGATTGCACAAAGTGGGGGAATAGTGGAGATACTTCTGTTGCCCTTTACTCTTTACAAAATATTGCATTATCTTATCTTTCAATAAGGAAAAAGAAATACCAATGAGACTCAATTATCTGTTAAATACTTTGGCACGTCAAGCTGCTTTTAAAAGAAGCGGAACAGGAAATCTGCAGAGCTTGAATGACACATTGCTGTTACAAATAATGGAAGTTATGCAACAGAAGCTTGTTCCTGCTAGTGAGAGACTACATGAATAACTGTGTTGGCTTCTCTGCACGACTGACAATAAAACATGTAATGCGCTGTAAGCATGTTAAGGCATATGAAGACAAATAGACATAAGTCTCACCAATCTACTGCAGTCATCAGTGTCCTGTATCATCCCAGATCAACCACAGCAGAGCAGAGGGAAACCATTCAGAGGCCACATCCTCCTGGGTTTGAGCTCTTCAGAAATAGACCCTCCGACTCCACAGTTCGAGAGTCTGTGCTGCAAAACAGGAACTGAAGGAGTCTTTAGGCCGAGGTGGTTTACATCACATCATATCATGTCGTAGGAGGAGTTCACGTGACATGATATCAATCATTTCACAAGAGCTTGTTCCGTGCAAAATAATATGCTTTATCTGGTTCTAATCAGAGGAGGGAGAAGTACTCAGATCTTATACTTCAGTGAAAGTAGAAGTACTCAGATCTTGAGTAAAAGTAGAAGTACTCAGGTCTTGAGTAAAAGTAGAAGTACTCAGATCTTGAGTAAAAGTAGAAGTACTCAGGTCTTGAGTAAAAGTAGAAGTACTCAGATCTTGAGTAAAAGTAGAAGTACTCAGGTTTTGGTCTTGAGTAAAAGTAGAAGTACTCAGATCTTGTACTTGAGTACAAGTAGAAGTACTCAGATCTTTTTTCCCCAGGGCCATATGTGCACTAAACGCTGCTAATATTTAAATTATATAAGCCTTCCTTGCAATACGAGGGGAATCGTGCAATTTAATTTATTTATTATTTATTTATGTACATGTTCCCTATCATGTCTTTTTTAAGTCCCATTTATTGTTTTTATAGTGTCTTGTTGTTTTTATATTGTCTTGTTGTTGCGTGTTGGCACCTTGAGTTTATTGTAATTTCGTTGTACCTGTACAATGACAAATAAAGATCTATCTATCTATCTTGCCCTTGAGTAAAAGTACTCAGGTATTGTACTTGAGTAAAAGTAGAAGTACTCAGATGTTGTACTTGAGTAAAAGTAGAAGTACTCAGGTCTTGTACTTGAGTAAAAGTAGAATACTCAGATCCTGAGTAAAAGTAGAAGTACTCAGATCTAGTACTTGAGTAAAAGTAGAAGTACTCAGGTGCTTGTTCTTGAGTAAAAGTAGAAGTACTCAGATCTTGTACTTGAGTAAAAGTACTCAGGTATTGTACTTGAGTAAAAGTAGAAGTACTCAGGTCTTGTACTTGAGTAAAAGTAGAACTACTCAGATCTTGTACCTGAGTAAAAGTAGAAGTACTCAGGTGCTTGTTCTTGAGTAAAAGAAGAAGTACTCAGATCTTGTACTTGAGTAAAACTAGAAGTACTCAGATCTTGTACTTGAGTAAAACTAGAAGTACTCAGATCTGGTACTTGAGTAAAAGTAGTAGTACCAGAGTGTAGGAATACTCTGTTACAGTAAAAGTCCTGCATTCAAAATGTTGCTGAAGTAAAGATAAAAAAGCATTATCATCAAAATATTCAAATGAAGGTTGCACCTCACTAACCTGGGGTCTGAATGCATTTCCCCAGTTAGGGGAAATAAATACAATTTCTTTTTACAGGACAAAATGTTCAAAACCTCTTTTCCTTACGATCCAGTGAGATCACAGCTTCCTTTGGTTTAAAGCTTTTAATCTACTTGCTACTGTTTAAATAAATTGACAAAGTTGTGTTTGCATAAATTAACATGAAGGTAGAACATCTGTTTTATTTCTAAATAAATTGCCAATCGGATTTTATACTGGGGAAACTTTCTGTTATACAAATAATGAAATGGTGTTATTTAGGCAATAATTATTAGGCAAAAACAATGAATTAAATACTTGAATCTTCCATATATTTGACCTATGTGTCTTCCTAAAAAGTGTAATACATTATTTCACTGTGTTTGTGAGACGCTGCATACATGTCACTGATGATTGAAATAAGATTTGAAACCTCTATTAAAACATATTTATTACATGGTTTAGTTGAATACTCGTTTCTGATTGGTCAATTCAGAACACGTGACACGTTGTTAATCCAAAACCATAGACTGTATATACAGTCCAGAACAGACAGACCGCTGTCAAGGATTTATTGACCGTTGTTAAGGACGCTCAAATCTGCAGAAATAAGTTCGGTCGATTTAACTGTATACACACACTGATGTGTTTCGAACCGACAAGAGGGACAAGAAAACAGCGGAGAAGCAACGGGGCAGAAACCCTCCTTTTTACGCAACGGTCCAGACATAGATGACAAAACATATTCAGATTCCAGTTCCTTTGGCATTAGGGCAGGGATATCTCGATACTTTCCAAGGTTTGACAAAATGAATTGTGCTACTTTTAAAGCAAGCAGCGATGTTTTCAAATCTGTAATCAAAAAGCTCCTCAAAAACGCAGCTTCGCGTCGGGCTCCTGATCTGCCTGTCGGCTGTTCGTTTCCCCATAATGACCGCCTCGCTGCACATACATACTGACATAACACATCCATATTTTTAAATGTATAATAAAATCAAAAATGTATATTTGTTCATAAATTAGTAACAAGTAAATAAAGAAGAATTGTACAAAATATTATTATTGTTAAACATCATTCACAGAACACTTTTAACCTGTTTAACCAGATACTAAAGAACACAAATCATCAATAGGTTCACATTGACTGATTTACCGGTTGTAGATAACTGCGCTATTTTTACGCATAAAGATCGACTCTGGTGGGACTCGAACCCACAGCCTTTGAATGCCTTCACATGCCTAGAAGTCCAATGCGCTATCCATTGCGCCACAGAGCCGGATGATTATATATTTACCCATAATGCAATTTGTTTTTCAAAATAATTTTTTTATTAATCAAACACACAACAGCAACACCCCTACCGGAAACTAGGAAAGTCATGTCTTAACCTCTTTGAGAAAACATTAGAAAACGGCTTTTTGGAACATGCAGTGTCAATAATCCACCACAAGATGGCGCTGCTGCCTTTCTCTTCGCAGAGAACAGTCTCCCACTCCTCCTGAGAGGGAGCAAGACATACAGGTAGGTTGTGAATAAAATCAATGGATCATTCATTTCAGTTCTTCACCATAATCATTCGTGATTCATTGTCTGTTTATATGATTGTACTTTGTAACAGAATCGAAATCTTCAAAGTAACTGTTATCAAATCAATGAGAGTCAAATCTTTGCCTCTGAAATGTAGTGAAGTATCAAGGAGCATGCAAGGAAGTACATCATTGTGCAGTACTTCTATAGATGTGCTTAATATAGAATAGTACTTAGAATATAAGTAATATGACAAATATGTATGAGGATTATTGTTATGTTGTGCATTTATTATTATAATTACAACTTTTAATAAATGTATTAAAACTTAAGAAGAAAGTATTAAGTAAATATAACAATAATGAAAGTGAAATATGATGATGAAATATTCAAAACAGAAAATCCATACTTGTTTTATATGTATTTAAAACAACAGTAATAATAACAACAACAATTCTTAAAATATGTAGGCCTATAGTAAAGTGTAAAATAAATACTAATGACCAACAGTGCAAAATATAACAAAGTGAAAAAGTTGCAAAATAAATAACAAATATTTAAAAGAAGTTAAAAACACAGAAACATCCAAAACTGTTTTATACGTGCGATGAGGTCACAACAACATTGTAATACCAATATAAACAATAATAATAATAATAAAAGTGTACCATATATAACATAACTAACTAAACAGTGCCATCAAATGTAAAGAAATAAAGTGTCAAATAACAAACTGACCCACCTGCTCACAACATGAGGTCCTTTAAGGTGCATCCCCTCTCTTTGCTCCAGCACAGCCCTCCAGTCCTCAGGACTGGCTCTCTGATTCTTTACAGTACCAATTGCCAAAGTACTGTAATGCCCCTTTCACACCAACGCGTTTTCAGCTCCGGCTCGGAGCTGGAGCTGAAAAGTGCCGTTTTTTTCCTGTTCACACCGCAGCGGCGCCGCCTCTTAGCTCCGGAATCCGGTTCACTTCCAGCTCCAAAAAATTGTCGGTCTAGAGGCAAGAGCTTCGGAGCTAAGAGGTGGCGTCGCTTACGTCTCGACGTGCAGGAAACTAAACCCACCTCCCCTGAACATGGGTCGACTGTCATGCCTGCCTACAAGCAGTAGTGCTTATAAACACACTTTATAAAGTCAGGCAACACTAACCAGGCTTCGTGTGGTTCTGTTTATTTGTACCTTACTTTGACCATCCGTTCACTGTTATTGATCATTGTGGAGAGAGGCAGACGTTTTGTTTTGTATTATAGCAGCTATCGGATGGAATCAATACATGGGCTGCACAGGTTGTCGTGTCCGACTATCACAAGTAGAATCATAATAAAAATACGCCGGTAAAATGTGCCTGTAGAAAACGGTTTATGCCACAATAGGATAACAATAGCAAGTAGTCAGTTTAGCTTCGGTTGCTATGCTAACATCACCCGTTTTATACCAGAGAAACTTTCATAACAGCGTTGTGATGCCAAACAGCGTCAATTCAGACTGACACACATTCACTTAGGCTAAGGGGAACTGGGGATATGTATCAGCTGCTTGTGTGAGTCGGACAGTGAATACTTTAGAGCGGCCGCTGCAGTGTGAGCTAACCGGGAGCTAACGGGAGAATAAACTCCCGTGGAAGAGCAGCCAACACTGCAGCGGTCGGTAAATGCCGCAGAAACACATTAATAAACAATGAACCACGCAGGCCCGGTTCCAGAACAAAATGACTCAGGGTGCATCTGAGATTAGAGAGGGTGCAGTGGTAAAGGGCTATTTTTTATGGGGAATGGACCTAACACCCTCTAGGGGGTCCTCACCTCCTCTAGGGGGGTCCGAGGGCATGCTCCCCCGGGAAGATTTTTTTTTAAATATTGAAGTTAAAAGCATCAATCTGGTGCACTTTGAGAGCAACATTAAGAGATCTATAGATCTATGTGCTCTTTGCTTGATTAATGCCTTCCCAGTCCCTTATCACGTAGCCTATAAGAGCATAGCACCAGTTGTTGTAGCCAGTTGTGGTGAAGGCATCTGACGTACTTGAACCGAAATGTCTACATGCATAGCAGAAGATGGCATCTTTTTTACTTGAATATTCCAGCCAATCTCTGTTTTGAAACCATGAGCTGCAAAATGAGCGCCTTACCCCACTGTACAGGCGAGTTGGGTACTTTTTTAAATATACCTGGGCAGGCTCGGTTTTGCCGAGGTCCTCTGGCACTTGCGGGCCGCTGAGGGGTGGCGGTGTTTGGGGCAACGAAGACGGCTGCGGCTGCTCCGCCTCCGTGGGCGAGGCGGGCAAAGCCGGCGAGTCGGGCGTTAGTGTCCACGACAGTGGCCGCGGGTAACGTAATGTCCCCATGATCTGAACTGTTATTACCTGCAGTAGGTGCAGTGTTACTGCTGGCGATAAGGGCTGGTTGTTTTAACCATTTTCTGATGTCCATCATTGACTGCTGTGTAAGCACTTTGCAGGTGACGAACGCACAGCGGCACAGGTCACGCACACCTGACATAATAATAACGTTACTTACCGTTTTAAATTGACCAAATAAATGCAGCAGACATTGTTATTTAACCACAATTACAATGTATTTTATTTCAACTAAATTCTTCTTCTTATTACTATTATTATTATTATTATTATTATTTATGTAATACTTTTCACTTTTCATTTATTTATTTTTTTTCACTTTTTTTTTTTTTTTACTTTTCATTTTTCAAATGAGGGTGCATAACGACTCAACTGAGGGTGCAATGCACCCTTATGCACCCCCGTAGAACCGGGCCTGGAACCACGGCACTCTGGAGAAAAGCATAAGGTTGGAGAAGTCGTTATTTAATTTAATCTGGCTTCGTATGATTAAAAGCAGCACGATCATCGACCCGACGCAGTTCCCCGTTGTTGTTGTTGTGAGCGCCGTAACGCCGTTGACAGCAGCGGCAGCACCAGTCGGGCTCTGGGCGGTGTGAACAGAGCGGGAGCAGAAAAGGGAAACCGGAGCTGAACCAGAAAAGCTCCCGCTCGGAGCTAGAAAGGGAAAAGCGCTGGTGTGAAAGCCGCATAAGTGGGCTGGTGGCTTCCTGTCTTTGTTGCACTTTTTGCAAATGATGGCGTCTGTCTTTTTGACTTTCTTTTGCCTGATCCAGATTGCTCCCTCTCCTCTTGTCTGTCCCTGTTCTGCTGTGTGGTGTACGGCACGTTACTCTGACCGGATGTTAGCGCTTGAGTAGCTGATGGCATGTTGAGAAGCATCATCTGAGAGCTTCCAGGCACAACCTGTGAGGGTCCAGGCTCTTGAGGAAGCTGCACAGATGGTGCCATGTATGGGGTTGAGAAGGGTGGAGTCGGTGCAAGGAAGGGAAGAGCATAGCATGGAGGTGGTGGGGGGACCTGTGAGATGGCCACTGGTTGGGATCTGTTCTGGAGCTTTGCCTCACCAGCAGTGTTTGATGGCAGAACAAAGGTGTGAGGCTCAGCCAAACTGCCAGGAAACAGAGATGTCCCTTTCTGCTTTGCCACAAGAAGCTGCTCAGGTCCTGCCATGGGAGCGTCAGGAGCGGGGATACCCTGCTTCAGGACCTGCTCTCCCTGAGACCTGCAGCGCCTGCTGAGCCTGCGGAAACATGAAACAATCAATATTAGGAGGCGTGTGGTGCAGTGGGTTGAGCGTTGGTGTTTGGATCAGGTGGTTCAAACCCCGCTGCAGTCAGCATGTCGTTGTCAAAGTGCTCCTGTGGGGATTGCCCACAGTATTGAGTATGTAAGTCGCTTTGGATAAAAGCGTCTAACAAGTGACCTGTAATGTATTAATGAACAAAAGGGAATATTTCTAATGAAAAAAAGTTGGGATTATTTTGAACAGTAAATCATTTTATTGGGTAAGTATTACAGTGTAAGTATGCATGTCTTGCAGTATATGTAGTATGCTTATTTACTCACCATTGTGTGACAGTTGCAACATTCACTTCTGGGAGCTGGATGGTGGTCTCAGTCATCACCTTGGCGTTGGTGATCACGCACTCTCGGATGTGCTTATAAGCACGTGTCACCATTGTGAACCGTGAGACCCTCACTCCCTCGCAGCGCACAGTGTTTTTGTAGAGGTCACAGAGCCTTGTGAAGATGGCCTCCACCACTGTTGCAGTCTGGCCACAGTGCAGGACTGTGAGCCCCAATGAAGCACCTGTACGTCCAACAGAATACTTATTATTATGAATTACTGAAGATTGAGATGTATTTGCACTTCCCTAAAGTTATGGGGGAAACCCAGAAAGTGTTGTTCTGCTTTATTCCATCTGACACACACACTTGCTTATTGTATGTCTCCTATGTAATTGTTTGTTTTGGACTCAAGAAAGGAAAGGTGGTGTTCAAGTTAATAAGGGTCCTTTAATACACTTGACTACACTTATTAAGGTGAAGACAGTACAGTGTTTCAGTCATTTTTAAATGTTGTACTTAATGTAACAAACCTTGTAGTGCTCTCCACACCTGGTGCCACCATCTTTTTTGTTGCCCTGAATCGCCCCGCTTCAGTGTGTTTTTGTGACGGGGTGGATAGCTGGTCTTCCTCTTGTCGAAATCCCCCAGTGCCTGCCACAGAGTGATTATTTTGGCGCACTCGTCTCCACTTAAGGCCAGTAGGTGTTCTCGGAGGAGACCAAACAAAAACTCTGCCAGCTCCTGGACGGCTCCATACCCCTCGATATTGTCTGGGCCAACACAATCCTAAAATGAAAGATAATTCAAACATATTTGATAGCAACAACAAATGCTATTAATTGTAGCTGACATAACCCAGATTACAAGCATGTAAATAAACATAAGAAAGGTAAATTGGTCCTTACATCGACTGAGGTGGATTGTTGTGAGGACTGGGTGCTGGTGGAGGATGGAGGAGGGGCCACAGACCGTGAGGACAGAGTGCTGGTGGAGGAGGGACCACAGACAGGCAGGACAAGGTGCTGGTGGAGGATGGACCACAGACAGGGAGGACAGGGTGCTGGTGGAGGAGGGACCACAGACCGTGAGGACAGGGTGCTGGTGGAGGAGGGACCACAGACAGTGAGGACAGGGTGCTGGTGGAGGAGGGACCACAGACAGTGAGGACAGGGTGCTGGTGGAGGATGGAGGAGGGACCACAGACAGGGAGGACAGGGTGCTGGTGGAGGATGGAGGAGGGGCCACAGACAGGGAGGACAGGGTGCTGCTGGAGGAGGGACCACAGACAGTGAGGACAGGGTGCTGGTGGAGGATGGAGGAGGGACCACAGACAGGGAGGACAGGGTGCTGGTGGAGGATGGAGGAGGGACCACAGACAGCGAGGACAGGGTGCTGGTGGAGGATGGAGGAGGGACCACAGACAGTGAGGACAGGGTGCTGGTGGAGGATGGAGGAGGGACCACAGACAGCGAGGACAGGGTGCTGGTGGAGGATGGAGGAGGGGCCACAGACAGGGTGCTGGTGGAGGATGGAGGAGGGACCACAGACAGTGAGGACAGGGTGCTGGTGGAGGATGGAGGAGGGGCCACAGACAGGGAGGACAGGGTGCTGGTGGAGGATGGAGGAGGGGCCACAGACAGGGAGGACAGGGTGCTGGTGGAGGAGGGACCACAGACAGGGTGCTGGTGGAGGATGGAGGAGGGACCACAGACCGTGAGGACAGGGTGCTGGTGGAGGATGGAGGAGGGACCACAGACAGGGTGCTGGTGGAGGATGGAGGAGGGGCCACAGACAGCGAGGACAGGGTGCTGGTGGAGGATGGAGGAGGGGCCACAGACAGGGAGGACAGGGTGCTGGTGGAGGATGGAGGAGGGGCCACAGACAGCGAGGACAGGGTGCTGGTGGAGGAGGGACCACAGACAGGGAGGACAGGGTGCTGGTGGAGGAGGGACCACAGACAGTGAGGACAGGGTGCTGGTGGAGGATGGAGGAGGGACCACAGACAGTGAGGACAGGGTGCTGGTGGAGGAGGGACCACAGACAGGGAGGACAGGGTGCTGGTGGAGGAGGGACCACAGACAGTGAGGACAGGGTGCTGGTGGAGGATGGAGGAGGGACCACAGACAGTGAGGACAGGGTGCTGGTGGAGGAGGGACCACAGACAGTGAGGACAGGGTGCTGGTGGAGGAGGGACCACAGACAGTGAGGACAGGGTGCTGGTGGAGGATGGAGGAGGGACCACAGACCGTGAGGACAGGGTGCTGGTGGAGGAGGGACCACAGACAGGGAGGACAGGGTGCTGGTGGAGGAGGGACCACAGACAGTGAGGACAGGGTGCTGGTGGAGGATGGAGGAGGGACCACAGACAGTGAGGACAGGGTGCTGGTGGAGGAGGGACCACAGACAGTGAGGACAGGGTGCTGGTGGAGGAGGGACCACAGACAGTGAGGACAGGGTGCTGGTGGAGGAGGGACCACAGACAGTGAGGACAGGGTGCTGGTGGAGGATGGACCACAGACAGTGAGGACAGGGTGCTGGTGGAGGAGGGACCACAGACAGTGAGGACAGGGTGCTGGTGGAGGAGGGACCACAGACAGTGAGGACAGGGTGCTGGTGGAGGAGGGACCACAGACAGTGAGGACAGGGTGCTGGTGGAGGAGGGACCACAGACAGTGAGGACAGGGTGCTGGTGGAGGAGGGACCACAGACAGTGAGGACAGGGTGCTGGTGGAGGATGGACAACAGACAGGGAGGACAGGGTGCTGGTGGAGGAGGGACCACAGACAGTGAGGACAGGGTGCTGGTGGAGGAGGGACCACAGACAGTCAGGACAGGGTGCTGGTGGAGGATGGAGGAGGGACCACAGACAGGGAGGACAGGGTGCTGGTGGAGGAGGGACCACAGACAGGGAGGACAGGGTGCTGGTGGAGGAGGGACCACAGACAGTGAGGACAGGGTGCTGGTGGAGGATGGAGGAGGGACCACAGACAGTGAGGACAGGGTGCTGGTGGAGGAGGGACCACAGACAGTGAGGACAGGGTGCTGGTGGAGGAGGGACCACAGACAGTGAGGACAGGGTGCTGGTGGAGGAGGGACCACAGACAGTGAGGACAGGGTGCTGGTGGAGGAGGGACCACAGACAGTGAGGACAGGGTGCTGGTGGAGGATGGACCACAGACAGTGAGGACAGGGTGCTGGTGGAGGAGGGACCACAGACAGTGAGGACAGGGTGCTGGTGGAGGAGGGACCACAGACAGTGAGGACAGGGTGCTGGTGGAGGAGGGACCACAGGACAGTGAGGACAGGGTGCTGGTGGAGGAGGGACCACAGACAGTGAGGACAGGGTGCTGGTGGAGGATGGACCACAGACAGGGAGGACAGGGTGCTGGTGGAGGAGGGACCACAGACAGTGAGGACAGGGTGCTGGTGGAGGAGGGACCACAGACAGTGAGGACAGGGTGCTGGTGGAGGATGGAGGAGGGACCACAGACAGTGAGGACAGGGTGCTGGTGGAGGATGGACCACAGACGGTGAGGACAGGGTGCTGGTGGAGGATGGAGGAGGGACCACAGACAGTGAGGACAGGGTGCTGGTGGAGGAGGGACCACAGACAGTGAGGACAGGGTGCTGGTGGAGGATGGACCACAGACAGGGAGGACAGGGTGCTGGTGGAGGAGGGGACCACAGACAGTGAGGACAGGGTGCTGGTGGAGGAGGGACCACAGACAGTGAGGACAGGGTGCTGGTGGAGGATGGAGGAGGGGCCACAGACAGTGAGGACAGGGTGCTGGTGGAGGATGGACCACAGACAGTGAGGACAGGGTGCTGGTGGAGGAGGGACCACAGACAGTGAGGACAGGGTGCTGGTGGAGGAGGGACCACAGACAGTGAGGACAGGGTGCTGGTGGAGGAGGGACCACAGACAGTGAGGACAGGGTGCTGGTGGAGGGAGGGACCACAGACAGTGAGGACAGGGTGCTGGTGGAGGAGGGACCACAGACAGTGAGGACAGGGTGCTGGTGGAGGATGGACCACAGACAGGGAGGACAGGGTGCTGGTGGAGGAGGGACCACAGACAGTGAGGACAGGGTGCTGGTGGAGGAGGGACCACAGACAGTGAGGACAGGGTGCTGGTGGAGGATGGAGGAGGGACCACAGACAGGGAGGACAGGGTGCTGGTGGAGGAGGGACCACAGACAGGGAGGACAGGGTGCTGGTGGAGGAGGGACCACAGACAGTGAGGACAGGGTGCTGGTGGAGGATGGAGGAGGGACCACAGACAGTGAGGACAGGGTGCTGGTGGAGGAGGGACCACAGACAGTGAGGACAGGGTGCTGGTGGAGGAGGGATCACAGACAGTGAGGACAGGGTGCTGGTGGAGGATGGACCACAGACAGTGAGGACAGGGTGCTGGTGGAGGAGGGACCACAGACAGTGAGGACAGGGTGCTGGTGGAGGAGGGACCACAGACAGTGAGGACAGGGTGCTGGTGGAGGAGGGACCACAGACAGTGAGGACAGGGTGCTGGTGGAGGAGGGACCACAGACAGTGAGGACAGGGTGCTGGTGGAGGAGGGACCACAGACAGTGAGGACAGGGTGCTGGTGGAGGATGGAGGAGGGACCACAGACAGTGAGGACAGGGTGCTGGTGGAGGATGGACCACAGACGGTGAGGACAGGGTGCTGGTGGAGGATGGAGGAGGGACCACAGACAGTGAGGACAGGGTGCTGGTGGAGGAGGGACCACAGACAGTGAGGACAGGGTGCTGGTGGAGGAGGGACCACAGACAGTGAGGACAGGGTGCTGGTGGAGGATGGACCACAGACAGTGAGGACAGGGTGCTGGTGGAGGAGGGACCACAGACAGTGAGGACAGGGTGCTGGTGGAGGATGGAGGAGGGGCCACAGACAGTGAGGACAGGGTGCTGGTGGAGGAGGGACCACAGACAGTGAGGACAGGGTGCTGGTGGAGGATGGACCACAGACAGTGAGGACAGGGTGCTGGTGGAGGAGGGACCACAGACAGTGAGGACAGGGTGCTGGTGGAGGATGGACCACAGACAGTGAGGACAGGGTGCTGGTGGAGGATGGACCACAGACAGTGAGGACAGGGTGCTGGTGGAGGATGGACCACAGACAGTGAGGACAGGGTGCTGGTGGAGGATGGAGGAGGGGCCACAGACAGTGAGGACAGGGTGCTGGTGGAGGAGGGACCACAGACAGTGAGGACAGGGTGCTGGTGGAGGAGGGACCACAGACAGTGAGGACAGGGTGCTGGTGGAGGATGGACCACAGACAGTGAGGACAGGGTGCTGGTGGAGGATGGACCACAGACAGGGAGGACAGGGTGCTGGTGGAGGAGGGACCACAGACAGTGAGGACAGGGTGCTGGTGGAGGAGGGACCACAGACAGTGAGGACAGGGTGCTGGTGGAGGATGGAGGAGGGGCCACAGACAGTGAGGACAGGGTGCTGGTGGAGGAGGGACCACAGACAGTGAGGACAGGGTGCTGGTGGAGGAGGGACCACAGACAGTGAGGACAGGGTGCTGGTGGAGGAGGGACCACAGACAGTGAGGACAGGGTGCTGGTGGAGGATGGACCACAGACAGTGAGGACAGGGTGCTGGTGGAGGATGGACCACAGACAGTGAGGACAGGGTGCTGGTGGAGGATGGACCACAGACAGTGAGGACAGGGTGCTGGTGGAGGATGGACCACAGACAGTGAGGACAGGGTGCTGGTGGAGGAGGGACCACAGACAGTGAGGACAGGGTGCTGGTGGAGGAGGGACCACAGACAGGGAGGACAGGGTGCTGGTGGAGGAGGGACCACAGACAGTGAGGACAGGGTGCTGGTGGAGGAGGGACCACAGACAGTGAGGACAGGGTGCTGGTGGAGGAGGGACCACAGACAGTGAGGACAGGGTGCTGGTGGAGGATGGACCACATACACCACCATATATATAATATCATTTTAAATACAAATGACTTAATCTAATTACTCTTGGTATTTAGATGATGTTATTTGCATATCAATCAGAAAACATAATGCAAGTGATAAAATGGTAGGCTATTAGTATACTACAAGCAAATCAAATATATCTCTCTTTCAGCCCGGTCCTCATTCCAGCGGGCCAGAAGATCCATCCAAAAGATCGATGTTTTTATTTCAGATCATTTCAACATTTGTATCGATAAAAACACAGCTGTTATTTATTCCAATCCAATGGTGATGAATCTAACCATAGGATGAGAAAAGGGAAACACATATTGACCTGGGATGAACCGGTTCAGTGCAGGTGAAAAGACTCCAGTGAAGTAGAGCCTCTGGCACAGCGGTATGTTGGCAGGCGGTGCCCTCCCTTCACACTGGAGCAGGTTTGTGCGTAGAGCTGCACACCTGGAGGATCCTGGATGCAGGCCACATGCTTCCACTGGGCCGACTTGATGAGTGGCGCTCCCAGAGAGTCCCGACCAGCATCTCCATCAAAGGCCTGGATGAGCCTATGAATCTGAGCCTCAGTCTCCTCTGTGCCGCGGGTGATTCTCCGGCAATGCAGAGCTAGCTCACTTCTGCTGACAGAGATGGATGTCTCCCTCCAGCTTCTAGCTCTGCACGCTTTGCACCCTTCGCGGCCTTCAGGCCGTCCTGGTCCCACATGAAAATACAGTTGCTGAGGCGACTCATAAAAGTGGCATGCAGCTGCAACCCACAGCAAATCTGTGCATGAAGTGATGAAAGCGTGGTTCCATCGAGAGAATAAGAAAATAGTCATATTTAAAAAAACTGAGAAATATTTAATTTATAATAAATATTTAATAAACAAGCTGTAAAAGATTACATATTGATTCAAAGTAAAATGTATGACTACATACAATACAAATTAAAGATGAATAAAAACAAGTACAAATGCATATTATGCATTTAAATGTAATCAATCAATCGAAATGTATAAATAGCCTATATGTTGTATGAAAAACTCGACCTTCATACTAACTATTTAATAATTTCCTCTCAATTATAGTGTATTAAAGTACCTTACAATGGAAACAGGCCTGCCTACTCAGCAGGGTTGCCAACTCTCACGCATCTGGCGCTTTCACTCTCAATCTCACGCTCTCACGCTGCCCAAACTATTCTCACGCCAAAAACAAGATGAACCGGCGATCGTTTTTGGTTAGTTATTTACAATCTGTCGATCCGCTCCCTCCCCGCCCCCCCCCCCACCACTCTTAACAACGTTAACAGACAGCAGAGCAGTGGGAGACGGTTGGTCAATCCCCGACCCGTATTGCGCATGCGCAGATCTAAGATCCAGTAGAAATTATAATAAAGTAAAAGTCTGCTGCTTATTGTTCTACTAGGCCAAAATAGGGTCAAAGGTATTATGAGAGTGAGAGTGTGTTAATTAATATATTTGGCAGTTTGAAGTAAGTCTGTAGATTTGTTTGTGTGTGTGTGTTTCATGTATAGGCCTCTCACGATAATTCATTTTGTTGGATACATTTTCCCGGAAATTATTGCGATAAACGATAATATTGTCGGGACCGTTGTATGACCATTTTAGACCACTGACATAATGATAATATATAATAATAGTTCAAGTACATCCTTTCAAACTGCTAGTCACATCCTCATGTAAATTGGAATGTATCGAGTTAATTTTTATTTATTGCTTATCGCGACAGGCCTATGCACACAATAAAACAGTGGAAACAAACATGTGTTTGACTTTCATTAGTGAATGAAACTTTGTGCCCTTTATAGTCTGTTTCCAATATTGTGTATTTGTATATATTGTATATATATCCTATATATGCTAAGGTCCCGCTACTGACACGATAGCAGTCATTTAGTGCGCATATGTGTAATTAAACCCATGATATCAACATCTCACTCCAGCCAGGTACCCAACGTTGGCAACCCTGGCCTACTCAAGTACAAGTCTTTCATAATATAAGGTGGTGTTAACTGCATTGTAACTTCCCTTCACTGTCCCCCCCGGACTTTCATTGTTTACAGGTGAGGTTAAAGGATGATGTACTTACTTTCGTGGTGTTGGGAAAAAGTGAATCTCTCGCTCGCGGCGTCCGCAGAGTATAGCCCGCCTACGTAGACGCTGATTAGTCAATTCTTGGTTGCAGCGGGGGCAATTCTTGGTAGCAATTCGGGCGCTGATTGGCCAGAGCTCTCAATTCTTGGTAGAATCTTGGTAGCAGACGTGAACGTGATTGGCTGTCGCTACCAAGAATCAGCTCGACTCAGTCACAGGCGAATAATTGTTTTTATTAATCAAACACACAACAGCAATGCCCCTGCCGGAAACTAGGAAAGTCGTAATTAACCTGTTTGAGAAAACATTAGAAAACGGCTTTTTGGAACATGCAGTGTCAATAATCCACCACAAGATGGCACTGCTTTCTTTCTCTTCGCAGAGAACAGTCTCCCACTCCTCTGAGAGGGAGCGGACCCCTTTCTCCTTTTATAACAGAGAGGGAATGGGACAGAGGGAGATAGAGGTGGGCAGAGGTGAGAGTGAGAGGACAGCAGCTGGGCTCCTGCCATATCTCATTTATATTTAGGGATCTCAAAGAAGAGGGGGGAAAGGACTAAAGCAGGAGTGTTTGGTGCGTAAAACGAGATAGGTTGGTCTCCAAATTCTAGGAGTTGACTTTGAGGCTGATCGGTTTTATTTGGAGGTGGGTTTCTGTGCCTCGTAGGAATATTTTTTACACGATTTGCGTCCATTTCAGATCAGAATTCTTGTTATTATAAGTAATTCCAGAGTTGTTAACTCTGATTTTTTTTAAACTATAGCAGGATTGTTTGGTGCGTAAAACGAAATAGGTTGGTCTCCAAATTCTAGCACTTTGAGGCTGATCGGTTTTCTTTGGAGGTGGGTTTCTTTGCCTCGAAGGAAAATGTTGTACATGTTTTATTATTACATCCTTATCACATCATCAGAATGTTATTAAAAGTAATTCCTAATTCTGTCCATTTGGCTCCATTTCAGCGCATCGGTGCACGGATTACAATGCAAAGCGTTTTGGAGGTTTGGCTCACCTTGGTGACGGTGGGGTCGCTCACAGAGGGGGTCTCTGGAGGGTACGGGCTCAGCATGTTCGCTGCTCAGTCGTCCCCCCCGGATCCGTGCTATGATGAGAACGGGAACCCTCGGAGGTGCATCCCGGACTTCGTGAACTCCGCGTTTGGAAAGGACGTGCGCGTGTCCAGCACCTGCGGGACCCCGGCCGCCAGGTACTGCGTGGTGACCGAGAAGGAGGAGGAGAGGACTCGGGACTGTCGCACCTGCGACGCCGGAGACCCCAAGAAATCTCACCCTCCTGCGTACTTAACGGACCTCAACAACCCGCACAACCTCACCTGCTGGCAGTCCGAGAACTACGTGCAGTTCCCGCAGAATCTCACCCTCACTTTATCCCTGGGGAAGAAGTTCGAGGTGACCTATGTGAGCCTGCAGTTCTGCTCACCCAGACCCGAGTCCATGGCCATCTACAAGTCCATGGACTACGGGAAGTCCTGGGTGCCGTTTCAGTATTACTCCACTCAGTGCAAGAAGATGTACAACCGGCAGAATAAAGCAGCGATCACCAAGCAGAACGAGCAGGAGGCCATCTGCACGGACTCCCACACCGACATGCACCCTCTGACGGGGGGGCTCATCGCCTTCAGCACCCTGGATGGGAGACCCTCTGCGCACGACTTCGACAATTCCCCCGTGCTGCAGGACTGGGTGACGGCCACCGACATCAAGGTGATCTTCAGCCGGCTGCACACGTTTGGAGACGAGAACGAGGACGACTCGGAGCTGGCGAGAGACTCCTACTTTTACGCGGTGTCTGACCTGCAGGTCGGGGGCAGGTGCAAGTGCAACGGGCACGCTTCGAAATGCGTGAAAGACCGCGAGGGGAACCTGGTGTGTGAGTGCAAGCATCACACCGCGGGCCCGGAGTGCGACAGGTGCAAACCCTTCCACTACGACCGGCCCTGGCAACGCGCAACGGCCCGTGAAGCCAACGAGTGTGTCGGTAAGGAATCTGCTTCTTTTTTTTGTCCTTTACTGTGGATTTATTTCAGCTCTGAAATCTGCTTTTGATTGTTTATATATTTTCTGATCCATGTAAAAAAAAAACTCGTTGTAATTACGCGCAATCATTTTCCTGCCATTACGCACGACAATTACGCACAAGTATTTCTCGAAAATGTGAATTTTGTAGTAATTATTTCTTACTGGGAATGAAATTGGGTCGCTGAAAACTTGATTTTATTCTACATACATGTTTGTGCTGTAAACACGGATTATTAGGAGGTGATATAAACTCGAATTAGGGTTTTATTAATTTGTCTGTGGCTAATAAATCCTTTTTGAGGCAAAGAGAGAAAATAAGGCCTCCATCTGAAACTTCACGGCCTGAATAGTAAAAAGTAATTTCTTGATATTTAAAAGAGATTTATTTTTTAACATTTAAATCTAATCTAATTTATCATAATTGTATTTCGAAAAACGACCTCTCTAGGTATTATTTAAAATGCTCTAAATAGAGTAAATTACAAAAGGGCCATGCTAATTCAATATACTGCAGGCCTAAACACATTACACATATTCAAATTAATTATTAAACCCACATTTTCTATTTTGTCAGAGAATTGATCATATATCTATCAAGCATCCTCCTTTTTAAGAATCTTAAATACACACAATTTAACTGCTTAATTAAAGAAATGTCTCTATCAAAAATGTAAAGTAATATTTCCTTTATGCCAAGATAAAATCAAAGTGTGTTTCACAATCTACCCTCGATGTATTGTTCAGTAATACATTGCCTGCTGATTTGTATCAACACCCAGAAGAAAAGAAAGCGCCGGAAGTCATTTCCACAAACACAGTGCGCCTGTCCGAATGCGTAATCGCGCTTTGACCCACGGGGTTTCCGACTGTAGTAGTGGAGCTTTCTTTTTTAAATAGGAAGGAAACATTGCTGCTGCGGAGATAGACTGCAGGGGCGTTTTGTGTTTCCATAAGCAGGTGCTGCTGCAGATTGCATGGCAGATTAAGGCGCTTTTATTGACATTTTTGGCACGTAGTGTATAAACTACTGCTGTGGAGCCAGAGAGAGGAGGACAAAGAAGGAGGTCATTTGAAGCCTGATGTGAGTTTTTTATTGTAGCAGTAGTGCATTTGCTGTGATGCTGATTTTCAACAGAGCATGGGGGGGTTATATCAACAGCTCAAGCCCCTGAAGTCCTGACAGTGCCATGGTTTGCTTATCCAAACAGAACAAGTGAACAAGCTGTTCCCCTTGGCCTCCGACTTCTGCCTCTGCAGAGCCAGCATCTCGGTGTATTTCACTAAAACAAAAGCGTGTGGCATCCATCTCGGTGTCAGTGCGAGACTCCTGCACCCCCCCCCCACCCTTTCACCATGTTGCTTTTTGTCGGAGGGTGTCATCAGATAAATCAAACGCAGAAAAGACAAAGCATGTCTTCCAAAGAGGAAATAATAGAGGGAGCCTGACGCGAGACCTCTATAGAAAGTGACACAGGTTCACACAATGACCAAAACACTATAGAGAGGCTGTAATCGATTACAAAAGGATGCAAAATGACAAAAAAAGGCACAAACTGACAAAGAATAGACACTAAATGATGAAGAAGATGCAAAATGACAAAACAAACCCCGCATGGATAGCCGAAAGAGTGCAAAGTGACGCAAAATAAAAATAGCCACAAACTGACGACACAGAGAGATGAAAAATGACCTCAAATAGATACAAAATGGTGAAGAAAATGCAAAATGACTACAAAGTGACCAGAAAGTGAAAGAGGGTGAAAGGGTGACTCAAAATGACAAAAAAACTACTTCTTTTCGAGGCTACTACTTAATATATATAAAAAATTGCGGCCTGGCATTTAATAACAAGACGACCAAAAGTGACTATGAAGGGTCACAAAATGACAGAAAAACACTGCATATAGAACTTCACTGATTAAGAAGTGATGCATATTGACAAAAAAAGCCACAAAATGACCACAAAGTGTCTAAAGAGTGACTCAAAGTGGCAAAAAAAACAACCTTCAAGACATCATCTGCGGTCACCGAAGCCTGATAAGGATGTGTGTGTACAGCAAACTCTTACTGATATGTGCTGGGTCGTGGCTCAAGGGCGTATGGCACTCTCAACTCTCTCCAGGACATGCCGGGGCCCTGTCTGCCTGTAGCTTTGCCGATATCTGTGTTGATAGGTAATAGATTAAGAGCGGTGAATCAGCTTAGACACAGGAAGCGCTCAAAGGTTTGTGTGAGTTTATCTAATTTAGCAGTGATTCCATGTCAGCCACAGCTTGTTACAAAAAACCTGACTGATAGTGTGTTTAACGAACTTAAACTAGCTTTATTAAATGTCAGGTCTTTGGCAGGAAAAACATTTTTAATCAATGATTTTATCACTGAGCACAATCTGGATTTTATGTTTTTAACGGAAACATGGATTGAACAAAATAACAGTGCAGCTGTTCTTATCGAATCAACCCCTCCCAACTTTAGTTTTATGAGTCAGGAAAGAATGCATAAGAGAGGAGGTGGAGTTGCTATTCTGTACAATGATTCCCTTCAATGCAGGAAGACATCTTATGGGAACTTTGCTTCTTTTGAATATGTGGCCCTTCAGCTGAAATGCTCCTCTCGAGCTCTGTTCCTAAATATCTATAGACCACCCAAATACTGTGCAAGCTTTTTTGATGATTTTACCGAACTGCTGTCTATAGTGTGTATTGACTTTGATCGTCTAGTCATTGTTGGTGATTTTAACATCCATGTTGACAACCCCCAGGACAGAGGGGCAAAAGAACTGTTTTGTGTTCTTGATGACTATGGACTGACTCAGCATGTGACGGAGCCCACGCACAATAAGGGGCACACTCTGGACTTAATTATCTCAAAGGGTCTGAATATCTCTAAGGTTGTGGTGACTGATGTTGCACTCTCTGACCATTCCTGTGTTTTCTTTGAGAGCTCTATTTCTGTTCACAAAAATGTTCAGAAAGAGGAAACCACAAAGCGATATTTAACTAAAAATACTATGGAACTGTTTACTCAGAATTTTTCTTCCACACTTGCCCCTGCTAACATCTCAGTAAATGAGCTAGTAGATCATTTTAATTCAAAAATTAAAAATGTTATAGATGCCATTGCTCCAACTAAGGTAAAGGAAGTGTCTGGCAAGAAAATATCTCCATGGAGAAAGGCCATGACCGTGAGAACAGAAAAAAGAGAATGTCGAAAAGGTGAACGCAGGTGGCGAAAAACAAATCTCCAGGTTCACTTTGAAATCTATAAAGAGAGACTTGGCCTTTATAATTTGGAATTGAAAAACGCACGACAATCTTTCTTCTCTGACATCTTTGCCAAAAACAAAAACAACGCACGTGCCTTATTTGCTACCGTCGACAGACTAACTAACCCCCCAGTGTCAGTAGCCTCTGAATTTCTATCCACCAGGGCGTGCAATGATTTTGCCTTCTTCACTGACAACATTCAGAACATCAGACAAGCAGTCAGTGCCTCTGCATCAGGTACAGCAAATGTGTTGTCTCTGTATCCACTTAACATCAATTCAAACACCATGACACAATTCCATCAGATTAATGATAAAAACATAGAGGACATTATTCAACTTCTGAAATCCTCCTCCTGCTGCCTTGATATTATTCCAACAGGATTTTTCAAAGATGTTTTTCGTTGCATGGTTTCAGATCTACTTCATATAGTAAACAAATCTCTTCACTCAGGTGTTTTTCCACAGGCCCTGAAAACTGCAGTCATTAAACCGCTCTTAAAAAAGAATAATCTAGATGCTTCAGTAATGAACAATTACAGGCCCATATCAAACCTCCCATTTCTAGGTAAAATCTTTGAAAAAGTTGTTTTTCAACAGTTGAGTAATTTCTTGCATTTAAATAACTGTTTGGATGTGTTCCAGTCAGGCTTTCGTCCAAACCACAGCACTGAGACTGCTCTTGTAAAGGTCGTCAATGACATCCACTTAAACACAGACAGTGGCAGAACTTCAGTATTATTAGATCTCAGTGCTGCGTTTGACACTGTTGACCACAACATATTACTAGACCGACTGGAAAACTGGGTGGGACTTTCGGAAACAGTTCTACATTGGTTTGAATCCTACTTAAAGGACAGAAACAACTTTGTTTCTATACTGTAGGTAAATACACATCTGAGTTGACAAATATGACATGTGGGGTTCCTCAAGGTTCCACCTTGGGGACTCTTCTCTTTAACATCTACATGCTACCACTGGCTCAGATAATGAAGAACAACAAAATAAGTTACCATAGCTATGCGGATGACACACACATTTACATAACCATTTCACCAGGAGACTATGCTCCAATTCAAACACTGAGTAAGTGCATTGAACAAATCAATGACTGGATGTGTCAGAACTTTCTCCAATTAAACAAAGATAAAACTGAGGTAATGGTTTTTGGAGCCAAGGCAGAACGTTTAAAAGTTGGCGCTGAGCTTCAGTCTGCAATGTTCAAAACAACAGATAAAGCCAGAAATCTAGGTGTAGTCATGGACTCTGACCTGAGTTTCAACAGTCATATTAAAACAGTTACTAAATCAGCCTACTATCACCTAAAGAATATATCTAGGATTAAAAGACTAATGTCACAGCAGGATTTGGAAAAAGTTGTCCATGCTTTTATCTTCAGTAGACTCGACTACTGTAATGGTGTCTTCACAGGTCTCACTAAAACATCTATTAGAAAGCTGCAGCTGATTCAGAACGCCGCTGCTCGAGTCCTCACTAACACTAAGAAAGTGGATCACATCACTCCTGTTCTGAAGTCTTTACACTGGCTTCCTGTGTGTCAAAGAATAGATTTCAAAATACTGCTGCTGGTTTATAAAGCACTGAATGGTTTAGGCCCAAACTACATTTCGGACCTTCTGCTAAATGATGAACCATCCAGATCTCTCAGGTCTTCAGGGACTGGTCAGCTTTCTGTCCTCAGAGTCAGAACTAAACATGGAGAAGCAGCGTTCAGTTATTATGCTCCAAATATCTGGAACAAACTCCCAGAAACCTGCAGGTCCGCTGCAACTCTGACTACTTTTAAATCCAGGCTGAAGACTTTTCTTTTTGCCGCTGCTTTTAATTGATATATTCATATCTTAAACTGCACTGTAACTTTTATTATCTTTGCTTTTTAATGCCATTTTCTTAATTTCTTTCATTTTTGTAAAGCACTTTGAATTGCCTTGTAGGTTGCCAAAGGTAGTTAAAGTCATTATTGGGGTTAAGGTCCCCTACGTGTGCCATTTTGGTTTCAAGACCCTGGTTCACGGAGGATACCAAAAAAGTCCTAGAAAGACAAGGTAAACTGAACTATCTGCATTTAAAAATAAAAAAGAGGAATAGTTTCGGCGAAAACTAAAAGGTACCATGGGGTCAGATTATGATTTTCCAAAGGGGGGTTCGTTTAGATGTGTGTATCTCACACTGCACTGTAACTGTGATTCATGTATCATTGCTTTTAAATTAGTGTTTTTAGATATCATTTCATAATATGTTTCTTAAATGCTATTAATGTCTTTCATTTTTGTGAAGCACTTTGAATTGCCTTGTGTTGAAATGTGCTATATAAATAGCCTTGCCTTACTTAGAGAGGCTGTTGCGACTAAGAGAGACCATAAGGATGTCTGACACCTAAAGCATGGAAGAAGAAGTAGTATTTTGGTGTTGATAATCTGTCTGGATTCCTCCTCGGATGTTTCAGATCCGTTGTAAGAAGGAGAGATGTGTGGAGAGAAGTTGCTTTCACTTGAGGAAGGCAGAGTGAGTTTCCCATGACTCTACATGCATGTTGTCAACAGCCATTTATGTGTGTTGGCAGCAGCAGCTTCACATTCTGCAGGACTTAGGGGCGTTAACCTGAGGATCCCATCCATTTCTGCCTCTGTAATCCAGTATTTTAATGTTTTTACCCTTTTTCATAATGGTATTCCCTCTGTTTATTTTAACCCTATTGCACATTATCAGTTATTTCCAAAGACTTCACTCAAAATATTGATTATAAAATAATTGTAGTTATTTAAAATCGTATTGCTTCCACTATGAAAAAAAGGTCTGTTCCACATTTTCTTTAGCTGTTCCCTTTAGTGTTTGTCTTCTTCTGCACATATTCCCTTGACCCCCCTTAGCAACAGTCTGTTTTCCTTAGCAACAGTTAATCAAAATACAAATTAAGAATTAACAACCTCTGGAATGTCCAACTTGACCAATCAGAATCAAGTATTGAACTAAGCAATGTAATAATGCTTGACAATATTTCAATGTAAAGGCAGGAATTATGTGAACACACACACACACACACACACATACACACACACACACACACACACACACGCGCACGCACACACACACACACACACACACACACACACACACACACACACACACACACACACACACACACACACACACACACACACACACACACACACACACACACACACACACACACACACACACACACACAGCTGCTTCATATTCTGTGAAAAGCTGTCAGGTAAATGTAGTGGGTGAAAAGTACAATACTGGCTTCTGAAGTGTAGTCAACTAAATGGAAATACTCAGGTTAAGTACCAATACCTCAAAATTGGAATTAAGTACTCAATTAAATTCATTCAAATGCCAAAGAGGTTGTGTTTCGGTTTTTTGGCTTTGTTTATCAGATTGTCAGGAGGCTTATGTAAAAATGACTGTCCCAATTCTCATGAGACTTGGGTTTAGGATGAAGCATGAGCTAAAAAAACAACTTAAAGGTCACCTATCATGCAAAATCCACTTCTTCATGTCTCTTCTCAACATGTGTCCCCTCTTCTTCATGTCTCTTCTACATCACCATGTGTCCCCTCTTCTTCATGTCTCTTCTACATCAACATGTGTCCCCTCTTCTTCATGTCTCTTCTACATCAACATGTGTCCCCTCTTCTTCATGTCTCTTCTACATCAACATGTGTCCCCTCTTCTTCATGTCTCTTCTACATCAACATGTGTCCCCTCTTCTTCATGTCTCTTCTACATCAACATGTGTCCCCTCTTCTTCATGTCTCTTCTACATCAACATGTGTCCCCTCTTCTCCATGTCTCTTCTACATCAACATGTGTCCCCTCTTCTTCATGTCTCTTCTACATCAACATGTGTCCCCTCTTCTCCATGTCTCTTCTACATCAACATGTGTCCCCTCTTTGTCATGTCTCTTCTACATCAACATGTGTCCCCTCTTCTTCATGTCTCTTCTACATCAACATGTGTCCCCTCTTCTCCATGTCTCTTCTACATCAACATGTGTCCCCTCTTCTTCATGTCTCTTCTACATCAACATGTGTCCCCTCTTCTCCATGTCTCTTCTACATCAACATGTGTCCCCTCTTCTTCATGTCTCTTCTACATCAACATGTGTCCCCTCTTCTCCATGTCTCTTATACATCAACATGTGTCCCCTCTTCTTCATGTCTCTTCTACATCAACATGTGTCCCCTCTTCTTCATGTCTCTTCTACATCAACATGTGTCCCCTCTTCTTCATGTCTCTTCTACACCAACATGTGTCCCCTCTTCTTCATGTCTCTTCTACATCACCATGTGTCCCCTCTTCTTCATGTCTCTTCTACATCAACATGTGTCCCCTCTTCTCCATGTCTCTTCTACATCAACATGTGTCCCCTCTTCTCCATGTCTCTTCTACATCAACATGTGTCCCCTCTTCTCCATGTCTCTTCTACATCAACATGTGTCCCCTCTTCTTCATGTCTCTTCTACATCAACATGTGTCCCCTCTTCTCCATGTCTCTTCTACATCAACATGTGTCCCCTCTTCTTCATGTCTCTTCTACATCAACATGTGTCCCCTCTTCTTCATGTCTCTTCTACATCAACATGTGTCCCCTCTGAAAGTTTCAGGAACAAAGATTCTCTCTCTTTTTGATCCATTTCTATAAAAACCTGTCTGAAAATGAGCTGATCAGATTTTGGCCACTTTGTGATGTCATAACAATGTTTTGTCTTGTGTAACCATTAGCCAATCAGCAACCAAGGTAACCCCCCCCCCCCCCCCCCCCCCCTTATCACCTGAATCTCCTCCTAGAGCACCATTGTGTTCTTTGTAACCAAATCTCTCTCAGAGGGGCGTGGGGAGGGGCTCCTTGTTTTTATCTAAAGTAACAGACAGAGAATCAGCACTATAACAGTATAATAGGGGACCTTTAATACAAATTGTAGCATGCACCAGTTTCAGTGCCTTTCCACGGCTGGGACCATCGACTCTGCTGAATGTGCCGCAGTTTACTCACCATCTGGCTCTCATTT
The DNA here is from genome assembly GCA_028583405.1 of Pogonophryne albipinna. Lineage (NCBI taxonomy): Eukaryota > Metazoa > Chordata > Actinopteri > Perciformes > Artedidraconidae > Pogonophryne > Pogonophryne albipinna. The sequence continues at coordinate 1,127,391 of CM053255.1, read as the reverse complement.
CAGCTCCATGTGACGGAGAGAAGAATTCCTGTAAAGCACAATGTCAGATACTCTTCTTTCTCCTTCATCCTCTGGTATTCTGGTTATTTTTCTCTGGCCCATCATTGTGTGCCACCGCCGCAGGACACTCGTCCATTTACATTTAATTTGTAATCTGAGACAGACTTGAGGGTTTGAGGATTGTTTTAAACATGAAGTTAGTGAAACAAACAATAGCCAGAGGATTGGATGATTTCTGTGGTTGTTTTTGTTTGGTTTCCTTCTGTTTTGATGGGGTTAGGGTAACTAAATTAACTTAACGTATCAAACAGAATGACAATGAAAACAGGCTGCGTTTGCAAAACTATTGTGTCGCAAGGAATAGCTAAAACATGCAATCGTGGGTAGAGGGGACACTTACTGTGAATACCCATGAAAGGCATGGAGTCCTCTTTACTGCCTCCGACTCTGACCTTTGACCTTTGGTAGAAAAAAAAGAGAAATGCCTCTTTTAGGGGTGAGTTGAAGCATGCTTAACATACATTCACTGACAGTAGTAAACATCAACGAGGGATACGATAATGCAGCCAAAATAAAACTAAACTCTCATACATTACCTTCATTTGCATATTGTAATCATTTATACATTACATTTAGCCGACTATTTCATCCAATGATCCATTACCTTTATCCAACTATTGTAAACCTTCATACATTACCTTTATCTCACCTATCATGCTCTTTGTAGGCAATAGCATAGGTCTCAGATATATACCAATATATAAAAAACATGTCTATGAAGCGTTTTGCTCAAAATACCAAACAGATCACCCATTCTAGCCATGCCTCATATCCCTCTATTTCACTTCCTGTTTCAAAAGTGCTGATTTGGGTATAAAGCTTTAAAAAGGAGGGGGCGGAGCTCATGCGGGACCCGGCAGCTACTGTCTAAACTAAATGCTGCCGTGATGAAACGCCATATCATGGATTATCAAGGATTCTCTCTGAAACAGTATGGAGCTCAAAGGCTTTCTCTCTTGCCGGTTATACCACAAGGTGAGTTCCTTTTTACTTCCTGCTTCTTCACACACATGCTCTCCAGTACAGGTTAGCTCTGAGTGTTAGCGATGCTAATGTAAACACCGACCATATTACGTCCAAAACAGTCGGGCATTGTTTCTGATAGCAACGTTTCTGATTGGGCCGTGGGTCCACATTTCAGATATTACGTCATATCGGACGCAAATCTGGATCAGCTCCGTTGTTCCCCGTTTTTAGAGATTTGGGCACGGAGGAAAAGAGAGAGGGTTTTATTTGCACCGGGGACACATGTTGATGTATAGAAGACATCAACAATTGTATGATAGGTCCCCTTTAAAATAAATGTTTTAGTTTTATTCTTGATCTTTTTTATCCAACTATTTAAACCAATTATTGATAACTTTAATCACGCCTTTGTAACCATATATACATTACCTTTATCTTGCTATTGAAACCATTTATAGCTAAGATTGGCCCCATTAATACATAACCTGTATCTAACTATTGACACCCAGCAGTGAACAATTAAGAGGAATTTGATCATGCGGGTCAAAAAAACATGTAAAAGTAGAAAACTACGGATAAATGTTATTGTGAGTGTCCTGCTCTTGTTGTTGTTGTTGTTGTTGTTTATTTTGATCCTCATTAGAGATCACAGGGGAACAGGGATTTCCCTCGGGGTCCATAAAAACTTTAACAACATTACAACTTTCAGATGTGCAAACTGTTAAAACAGACCTGAACACAACATGACATATTGGGAAACATCAATGTTACATGGAAGTAGTAACAATAGTTAGTATAAAGCATGTCAAAAATGTGATATTAATGGTCCCCTATTATACTGTTTTTCATCAATATATTATAGGTCTCAGATATATCCAGAACCTGTCTCTGAAGTGTTTGGCTGAAATACCAAACAGATCATTGCAGCATTATGTTAGAAAAATCTCCCTGGTCCCCGGCTTGAGCTTCAACCTCAGGATCCATGTATCTGTGATCCTCTCCAGAATGGAAGGAGTCATCACATACAGAGCATCAACTAGTTCCTGAACAGTGTCCTTCACATGCTGATATCCAAGAGAGGGAGTTACACAGTCACAAGATGGAGGAATAGAAAGCAGTATTCAATGTTTACTTCAGATTAGCTCCACGTCAGAAATGAGCATGCTTGATGTCTCTCTCCATAGAGGCTGAATCATCATGTTAATCACATAGCTATCATATGCCTCAAACAGTCCTGATGCTCTTCTAGGTAATCACACATCCTGTCATGTTCACAGCTACAGCTGGGATACCTTTGTTATCATGTTACTCTCATGTTGGAAGAGGACATTCAGGATTTTCCCAACACATCCCATAATCCCCTCTGTTTCAGCCCTGTTTCCAAAGTGCTGATTCTCTGTCTGTTACTTTAGATGAAAATAAGGAGCCCCTCCCCACGCCCCTCTGAGAGAGATTTGGTTACAAAGAACACAATGGTGCTCTAGGAGGAGATTCAGGTGATAAGGTGGGGGGGGGGGGGTTACCTTGGTTGCTGATTGGCTAATGGCTACACAAGACAAAACATCGTTATGACATCACAAAGTGGCCAAAATCTGATCAGCTCATTTTCAGACAGGTTTTTATAGAAATGGATCAAAAAGAGAGAGAATCTTTGTTCCTGAAACTTTCAGAGTCTCTTTCCACAGAGGGGACACATGTTGATGTAGAAGAGACATGAAGAAGAGGGGACACATGTTGATGTAGAAGAGACATGAAGAAGAGGGGACACATGTTGATGTAGAAGAGACATGGAGAAGAGGGGACACATGTTGATGTAGAAGAGACATGGAGAAGAGGGGACACATGTTGATGTAGAAGAGACATGAAGAAGAGGGGACACATGTTGATGTAGAAGAGACATGAGGAAGAGGGGACACATGTTGATGTAGAAGAGACATGAAGAAGAGGGGACACATGTTGATGTAGAAGAGACATGAAGAAGAGGGGACACATGTTGATGTAGAAGAGACATGAAGAAGAGGGGACACATGTTGATGTAGAAGAGACATGAAGAAGAGGGGACACATGTTGATGTAGAAGAGACATGAGGAAGAGGGGACACATGTTGATGTAGAAGAGACATGAAGAAGAGGGGACACATGTTGATGTAGAAGAGACATGAAGAAGAGGGGACACATGTTGATGCAGAAGAGACATGAAGAAGAGGGGACACATGTTGATGTAGAAGAGACATGAAGAAGAGGGGTCACATGTTGATGTAGAAGAGACATGAAGAAGAGGGGACACATGTTGATGTAGAAGAGACATGAAGAAGAGGGGACACATGTTGATGTAGAAGTGACATGAAGAAGAGGGGACACATGTTGATGTAGAAGTGACATGAAGAAGAGGGGACACATGTTGATGGAGAAGAGACATGAAGAAGAGGGGACACATGTTGATGTAGAAGAGACATGAAGAAGAGGGGACACATGTTGATGGAGAAGAGACATGGAGAAGAGGGGACACATGTTGATGTAGAAGAGACATGAAGAAGAGGGGACACATGTTGATGTAGAAGAGACATGAAGAAGAGGGGACACATGTTGATGTAGAAGTGACATGAAGAAGAGGGGACACATGTTGATGTAGAAGTGACATGAAGAAGACGGGACACATGTTGATGGAGAAGAGACATGAAGAAGAGGGGACACATGTTGATGTAGAAGAGACATGAAGAAGAGGGGACACATGTTGATGGAGAAGAGACATGGAGAAGAGGGGACACATGTTGATGTAGAAGAGACATGAAGAAGAGGGGACACATGTTGATGTAGAAGAGACATGAAGAAGAGGGGACACATGTTGATGTAGAAGAGACATGAAGAAGAGGGGACACATGTTGATGTAGAGGAGACATGAAGAAGAGGGGACACATGTTGATGTAGAAGAGACATGAAGAAGAGGGGACACATGTTGATGTAGAAGAGACATGAAGAAGAGGGGTCACATGTTGATGTAGAAGAGACATGAAGAAGAGGGGACACATGTTGATGTAGAAGAGACATGAAGAAGAGGGGACACATGTTGATATAGAAGTGACATGAAGAAGAGGGGACACATGTTGATGGAGAAGAGACATGGAGAAGAGGGGACACATGTTGATGTAGAAGAGACATGAAGAAGAGGGGACACATGTTGATGTAGAAGAGACATGAAGAAGAGGGGACACATGTTGATGTAGAAGAGACATGGAGAAGAGGGGACACATGTTGATGAAGAAGAGACATGAAGAAGAGGGGACACGTGTTGATGTAGAAGAGACATGAAGAAGAGGGGACACATGTTGATGTAGAAGAGACATGGAGAAGTGGATTTTGCACAATATGTGATATTAAGTTAAATAATCTAGAACATGTCAAAGGTTGAATGGAGCTCGGGGCTCTGGGGAGGAAAATCCAAAGGGTCTGACCGATAGAGTTCAGAGAAAGTAATTGGAGACGGGAGTGACCCTGAAGCAGAAATGAATAAAACCAATCAGTTTCAATCAGATATAGAGTGGTGCAGATATGACACATTTTGTGTGGGCTCACTTTTGTTCTTGCGGAAAATAATCTCTGTGACTGAACGAAAACAGCAACAGTGAGGAAACTGCAATGTGAAAACTGAACCGTTGACTTTAATTAAATGTATTGTGTCAACTAGTTTCACATAACTGTATTTGGTTAGTTGAAAGCAATACTTTTAAGTTGAACCTAATATTTTTTCTTTAAACTTAAAGGTGGGGTAGGTAATTTTGGAGAAACCAGCTCGAGTGCGCTAGAATTTGAAAATACACAACCGGAACAAATCTGCCACTTCCTTACAGAGTCCCTCCTCCAACACACACGAACGCACACATGACCAATCAGTTTGATCAGTTTGTACACAGATGGAAGGCTGACAGGCAGGTAGGCCATCCAGTTACTTTAGCCGGGCCGGCTCAGATGATTGGTCGAGCTTTCTACAGCGCCACGGCTTCCACAGATAACATTTGTTATTGATTTGTTGTCAAAGCACTTCAGATATTCATTGCTATCGGGATGTTAAGAGCATTCCATGGAATATAACAACAAGTGTATCTCGAGCCGGTTTCTCAAACTTACCTACCCCACCTTTAATAGTATTGCTTTCAACTAATCTAATATAGTTATATGAAATCTCTTGACATGATATTTTAATTAAAGTCAACGTTTCAGTTATTTCAGTGTGTGAGGAAACTGTTGTCAATCAAAGGGATTGAGCAAAGATATGTTGGTTCCTAAATATTCTTCAAATCAGACACAATCTGTGTGTCAGTAAAACGTTTAATGGACATTTTAGTAACCTTTTAGCCAATAAACTACCACTAACTCTAATGTGTTTTCTATGGACAGATATTTTATTTCTGCAGTGTTTTGTGATTGACCAACAACTGAGAATTGACTCCAAATGATAAACAAATCCACATTTCTACAAACAAACTCCCTGCATTCCTTTAAAATGTTCTACAATAATCCTGGTGATTGTGGGAGTCAAAAAGCCGGCTTTAAAAATGACAGGAGCTCCTTATCATGATTAATACCTTAGAAGATGTTTAAGTTATTCTTGTAAAAGTCGAGTTAAGGCTTGACATCCTGACCCTGCCCTCACATCCAAATATATTTCACTCTGTCACGATTACAAACGGAGAACAATACTTCTGAAATCTTCTTATTCCTCTGTCGCCTCCGGTCTTTTCTTGCAACATAATCCTACGTGATTTAGCAAGAGGTTTCTCTGTATACAACCAGGCCGTAAAACAAAGAACTGTATTTGGGGGATTAAAAAAAAGAAAAACTATCCGTGTAGTACTACGATCCCGTGAAAAAGTTGCATGTTTTGCGGATTTTGTTTTGTTGAGCTCATAATTCAACACAGACATGTGATGGTTTGAGCCAGAGAGGTCTCACTTTTAGAGCTTTTAGGAGAAGTCTTGTTCTGCTATGTTGTGGACGGCAGTTTGGAGGGGTGTGTTTTCAGAGGAGTGTGTGAACTGTGATTTAATGTTCACGCATGGGGTGTTGGATATCATGGCAGGGAATAATGGTGATCTGTGTGGAACATACGCCGAATACAGTGGCTTTGTTCTGCACGTACAGATTTTTGAGTTTAACATTTGGCTGAAAGATATTCGAGACGCACTGTAGGACACATTGTGTGTGTGTTGTGGGACTTATTGTGTCCTTATTCATGCAGTAGACACTAGCAGTGATGTGTAAATACTGGGAATAGGCTGCACTATTCAGATATGAACAGATACAAACTTTTATTAGCTAAAGCGGCCAAGTTTCCACAAGGCATATTTGCCAAAATGTAAACGAAGAGGCTTAAACTAGTGAGGGGTTTAAGGCTTAAACATTTGAACAATAAGAAACTGTCCATGTTAAAGTAAAAAGCTAACGTCAGGCTATAAAGGAACTACAGCATGTGACCGTGCTGTAGTTCCTTAATAGCCCAACATTAGCCTCCTTTAGCTTAGCGATGGTGACGTGAAGTCATGTGACCGTGCTGTAGTTCCTTTATAGCCCAACATTAGCCACCTTTAGCTTAGCGGTGGTGACGTGAAGTCATGTGACCGTATCTGTAGTTCCTTTATAGCCCAACATTAGCCGCCTTTAGCTTAGCGATGGTGACTTGAAGTCATGTGACCGTTTCTGCAGTTCCTTTATAGCCCAACATTAGCCGCCTTTAGCTTAGCGATGGTGACGTGAAGTCATGTGACCGTGCTGTAGTTCCTTTATAGCCCAACATTAGCCACCTTTAGCTTAGCGTGGTGACGTGAAGTCATGTGACCGTGCTGTAGTTCCTTTATAGCCCAACATTAGCCACCTTTAGCTTAGCGGTGGTGACATGAAGTCATGTGACCGTGCTGTAGTTCCTTTATAGCCCAACATTAGCCACCTTTAGCTTAGCGGTGGTGACCTGAAGTCATGTGACCGTGCTGTAGTTCCTTTATACCCCAACATTAGCCGCCTTTAGCTTAGCGGTGGTGACGTGAAGTCATGTGACCGTGCTGTAGTTCCTTTATAGCCCAACATTAGCTTTTTACTTCAGAAATCATAAAGTAGTGTTAATATGTGGAGATTATCCTGCTGAACTAAACGTGTCAGTATCATAAACATTTGTTTGACACAGAGATTATTTTCCGCAATAATCCAAAATAACGTGGAGAAATCCCATTGGACCAGGGAGATGCTGCCTTCAGGGTCGGACTAAAACAATATGTCATGTCATGTGTTTTGAGCACACAAGACAACATCACTGCAGGATCTTCTCCTGTCTTTGTTGTTTATTTGAGTTTGTTGACGGGCCTCTCTGCTCTCTGGTCCAACATGAAGAAGATGCTCATGTTGGAGCGTCTGTGTGGAGGCTGCTCTCTTTGTGCCCCCCCGCCTGTCCACACACTGCCTGCCGGGTGGCATCAGGACCACCAGGAGCGTCACGTCGAGCCCCTTTGAGGCGCTGCAGCAGGGCATGCTGGGAATGATTAATGTGCCAGAGGAGGGACACGCTTCACAGCTCCGCTTCAGACACCCGACCCCCCCCCCCCAACCCTCTGCGCTGCCACCCGACAGCACCACACACTTCCTCAGTGTCATTACCCTAGAAAAACAGATTATTGAGGTTAACAATTGGCTCAAAGACAATTTTTCTATCCAATTCGTTGAGCCACACACTGACTTTGGGACACATTGTGTGTGTGTTGTTAGAAAAATCTCACTGGTCCCCGGCTTGAGCTTCAATCTCCATCCATGGAGATCATCCATATGATCCTCTCCAGAATGGAAGTAGTCATCACATACAGAGCATCAACTAGTTCCTGAGCAGTGTCCTTCACATGCTGATATCCAAGAGAGGGAGTTACACAGTCACAAGATGGAGGAATAGAAAGCAGTATTCAATGTTTACTTCAGATTAGCTCCACGTCAGAAATGAGCATGCTTGTCATATGTCTATCTCCATAGAGGCTGAATCATCATGTTAATCACATAGCTATCATATGCCTCAAATAGTCCTGATGCTCTTCTAGGTAATCACACATCCTGTCATGTTCACAGCTACAGTTGGGATACCTTTGTTATCATGTGGACTCGGATTATGGAAGAGTACATTCTGTATTTTCCCAACAGTGTTGTGTGTGACTTATTGTGTCTTTATTCATGCAGTAGACACTAGCAGTGATGTGGCAATACTGGGAATAGGCTGCACTATTCAGATAGGAACAGATACAACATTAACACATTACATGTTACTTTTTAGACACTTTTATCCAAAGCGACTTACATACTTAATACTTTGGACAATCACCACAGGAGCAATGTGGGGTGAAGTGTCTTGCCCAGAGACACAATGACATGCTGACTGCGGTGGGGTTTGAACCTGTGCCCCCCTGATCTGAACACCAATGCACCAGACCACTACGCCACACGCCTCCCTACAAACTTTTAGAAGCTAAAGTGGTGAATTTTCCACAAAGCATATTTGCCAAAATGTAAACAAAGAGGCTTAAACTAGTGAGGTTTAAGACTAAAACATTTTGACAATAAGAAACTGTACATGTAAAAGTAAAAAGCTTGTTGGGCTATAAAGGAACTACAGCACGGTCACATGACTTCAAGTCACCACCGCTAAGCTAAAGGAGGCTAATGTTGGGCTATAAAAGAACTACAGCACGGTCACATGACTTCACATCACCACCGCTAAGCTAAAGGAGTCATTACCCGACTCACCCCCTGACTTGAAAAAAGCATGAAGGAATCCTCTCTGGAGGGAATCCTCCCCCCCGCTATGCTGGGGACACGGGGGCTTTTTACTGCAAGACAAAGACACAAAGTGACAACCGGATTAATTCAAGTTGAATAACATCTTGATACTTAATTAGAATGACATTTACAGTTAGTCTGCGGGGGCTCTCATACAGTTCGAGGGATACACAATCTGAATACTTTATTTATCACTGTGGGAAAGTGGGTTTTGTGACGGAGACTCCGGTTTTGAATAAAAAATACATTAAAATAAAATAAATAAAAACAAAATATTCAAACAAACATGATTTTTTTTTACACATTCTAATAAAGTAAATAACACAAATAAATGTTATTATACAATTTATGCAATGGCGTGAAAGAAGTGCACAGCTCAAAATAAAATCTGCTTTCCTTCTTTTTTTGGGGGTCTTTTTTTAAATCTGAATACTTTAATAATCCCAGTGGGTTTCATGACGGATGCATTTAGAATAAAAATGTAAAGAAAAATACATTAAATAGTGAATAGTGACTAAAACCTGCAATAAAATAGCTTGTGTGGAGCCTCTATTAAATGACTGCAGCTTCATACTCCACCAAGTATCAGGAGTGTGTCACTTTTTATATTGAACAGCAGAGCTGGCAAAAGTACACACATCCTTTCCTCAAGTAGAAGTACAGATACTCATGTTTAAAATACTCTGGTAAAAGTAGAAGTACTGACTAAACTTCTTTGCTCAAGTAAAAGTAAAGAGGGCTTTGAAATGTACTTAAGTAAAAAGTACCCATAACTAGCAGCTGCTTTAAAGAGTACCTGACCTCCCTTTATATTAATAGAACAATAATGTCATTGTTAGCTAATGAATGTTTCCATGCTGAACAACGGCAACATGACAACGTTTCCATTGGTCCCTCTTCTTTAGAGAAGACCAGGAAATGATGGATACACGGATCGTGTTCAAATCAATAGGCACGCAATGACTCTAAAGAATAATGATCACGCCACCAAACACACATTCAGACTAAAGGAACCAGCTGTTTGGAAAATGAGAGAAGTAGAAAGTACAGGTATTTGAGTTCAACATGTAAGAAGTAGAAAGTACAGGTATTTGGGTTCAACATGTAAGAAGTAGAAAGTACAGGTATTTGTGTTCAACATGTAAGAAGTAGAAAGTACAGGTATTTGGGTTCAACATGTAAGAAGTAGAAAGTACAGGTATTTGAGTTCAACATGTAAGAAGTAGAAAGTTCAGGTATTTGAGTTCAACATGTAAGAAGTAGAAAGTACAGGTATTTGTGTTCAACATGTAAGAAGTAGAAAGTTCAGGTATTTGAGTTCAACATGTAAGAAGTAGAAAGTACAGGTATTTGGGTTCAACATGTAAGAAGTAGAAAGTACAGGTATTTGAGTTCAACATGTGAGAAGTAGAAAGTACAGGTATTTGGGTTCAACATGTAAGAAGTAGA
>CM053255.1:1097656-1116614 GCA_028583405.1 Pogonophryne albipinna | reverse complement strand
TTGCTGATGTTTTTTCCGAGTCTTCTGGCCAATCAGAATCAAGATTGTTGCCGGAAGTCCCCACGGAGAATAACTTTGTGGTAGAACTATTCTTTATACATCCATGGGTACAACTTCAGATAACAATGAACACATAATGAAATATGACCCCCGGTTTGATGATTGACAGGTCACAGAACAATGGGGCTATCTCCCCTTACCCACAATTTAAAGTATTTCACACAGACTATCTCCTCTTTGCTCTTCTCTCTGAGAGGAGCAGCAAGCTGTCAGAACTAAGTGAAAAACAAACAATGGCATAACATATTATGAATATGTCGGGTAGTACATTTATTTATTTTCTTCTCAGAGTACCAGAATGCGTAGTTTATATGTTCAACAAATCTCCTGGGGGAGAATCCCCCCAGACCCCCTGCTGGGGTTGGGTTTTCAGCATGCGTGCCTTTTTATGTTAAACAATTCAGCTTTGATTCCATCATCTCATTAAACCTTTTTTAAAAGCATACTTTAGTTCTGTGAAGGGATATAAGGGATAAATGCACTGTACTTCACTTTAATTAATATCGTATGCTGCAAAGCGTATTTATTACAGCACGATTTTTTGTTGAATAGATTTGAGTGGTTCAACATTTCGGGTCACGATTTATTGACAAAGGAAAAAGTGGGTCCCGAGGCCTGACCAGTTGAGAGCCACTGCTTTAGACTTTACTTGTGGCTCCTATGTTAAAGATAAGTGTATTAACAAAATATTTTTTGTTTTCTGCAATAATCCAAAATCCAATGGAGAAATCCTATTGCCTTTTTGTCTCGGGAGACTTTGCGATGCTAACGTCAGGGTTGGCCTACAAAAATACTTCTTCCCTTCACCACTCTTTTGTGACCCTTGGAGGAGTTATTGTGGCTGTCTGATAACACTTAATGTACTTTCCATACGTAGGCCTATTCATTAAGATATAGCTACTTTTATGGATGTACGTCCTCCCCCGTCTGTTCTACACTTTTAAGGAATTCGTTAAAAAGTTGTGCGGAAAAGCAGCGGGTTGTTTCAGGGTCAGTGGAGTGACCCGTGCAGCTCCTGAGCTGTTTGGGTTCCCGTGGATCAAGACAAAACAAACACAACAACCAGAGCGGAGGTGAACAGAGCAGTGGAAACAACTCGCTAATCGCTCCCATGCATACCTTCATCACACTGCAGCGGCTCCACAATAACAACACACAGGTGGGAGCACATATGTCAGGTTTGAGACCGAGCGGCAGAGGATTAAAGTGTGTGTGTGTGTGTGTGTGTGTGTGTGTGTGTGTGTGTGTGTGTGTGTGTGTTTGTGGGGAAACAAAAGAGGGGCTCCTTCTGTCTTGCAGCACCTCAGGGAGTAGAGAGGCCCTGAGCAAACACACTGCTGTCACTCAGGATATACACTCGTCGGCAAAACAACGTCAGTAAATACCCCACTGGTGAATTTAAAAACGGTGGTTGCTAACAAGTGTCTAAATGAGACGACTAAATGTCATCACGCCCCACATTAGCTTCCTTTAGCTTAGCGGTGGTGACGTGAAGTCATGCGACCGTGCTGTAGTTCCTTTATAGCCCAACATTAGCCACCTTTAGCTTAGCGGTGGTGACGTGAAGTCATCCGACCGTGCTGTAGTTCCTTTATAGCCCAACATTAGCCACCTTTAGCTTAGCGGTGGTGACGTGAAGTCATCCGACCGTGCTGTAGTTCCTTTATAGCCTAACGTTAGCTTTTTACTTCAGAAATCATAAAGTGGTGTTAATATGTGGAGATTATCCTGCTGAACTAAACGTGTAAGTATCATACATTTTTGTTTGAATCACATGGAGGAATCCCATTGTCTTCTTGTGGAGGAAACCAGGGAGATGAGGCCTTCATGTAAAATGTATTATCTCTTCAATTTACACACGGCATCTATTGCACGTCTGTCCGTCCTGGGAGAGGGATCCCTCCTCTGTTGCTCTCCCTGAGGTTTCTCCCATGTTCCCCTTAAACTGTGGGTTTTCTCTGGAAGTGTTTCCTTGTACGATGTGAGGGTCTAAGGATAGAGGGTCTAAGGATAGAGGGTCTAAGGACAGAGGGTCTAAGGACAGAGGGTCTAAGGACAGAGGGTCTAAGGACAGAGGGTGTCGTTTTTTTCATACTGATATTCTGAATAATCTGTGCGGTTGTATTTGCTGTAAAGTGTCTGTAGGCTATTTTTATTATATGTACAGCACCAAAAATCGTTTATAAATGTGCTATATAAATAAAACTTGATTTGATTTGATTCATGGTGGCCTGCAAAAATGAACCATCCCTGCTAGCCACAAAACTGTACATTTTCACAAGCTATATTTGGGGGGTTACAGGGAGCAGGTTAGTGTAACAGAGCTTCTCCATTTTTTGCTTAATGATGTAGCAACACCCATAGATCTCTGCAGAGTCTTTCCAAACACCTGGATCAGTAACACTCGAAACCTTTCTCTCCGTCACTTATATGCTCGGTGCTCTGGGATCAAAACTAAACAGCCTGATTGCTGCGTTTCTGCTCAGGTGACACAAGCAGGGCGATGTGACATCAGTTTCAAAACCTCTCTATTTATTATTGGAATCAGCCAACCATCCCACTCTGCTGTTGTTGGACAGGAAATACAGCGCCGAGCCAAAAGGGCCAGGAGGAAGTCTGCTTTCATTCCTTAAAACCCCCCTCCCCTCTTTCTCTCTCGCCAACACTCCACATCTCAAGGGGAGAACATGTAGAGGGATTACGTAATCAGGACAATCACGTTTTATTTATATAGCCTGATATCAGAAATTACACATTTGTCTCAGGGGGGCGTTTAACTGTCCGTAGACCATAGCGGGAAAAACTCACAAAGAAATTCAACAATTAAAGGGGAACATTGTCTTTGAACCTCGGGGAGGGCAAAGGGGTTAGAGAGTAACAATAGTTGTCATGGTTATAGATAAAATAAATAAATAACATTAAAGGGGACCTATCATGCCTATCATGCTATTATACATAAATATGTGTCCCCGGTGCGTCTGGGAACTCACACAGCGTCAGAAAGTAAAACCCTCTCTCTTTTCCTCCGTACCCAAATCTCTAAAAACGGGGAACAACGGAGCTGATCCAGATTTGCGTCCGATATGACGTAATATCTGAAATGTGGACCCACGGCCCAATCAGAAACGTTGCTATCAGAAACAATGCCCGACTGTTTTGGACGTAATATGGTCGGTGTTTACATTAGCATCGCTAACACTCAGAGCTAACCTGTACTGGAGAGCATGTGTGTGAAGAAGCAGGAAGTAAAAAGGAACTCACCTTGTGGTATAACCGGCAAGAGAGAAAGCCTTTGAGCTCCAAACTGTTTCAGAGATAATCCTTGATAATCCATGATATGGCGTTTCATCACGGCAGCATTTAGTTTAGACAGTAGCTGCCGGGTCCCGCATGAGCTCAGACCCTTCCTCTTTAAAGCTTTATACCCCAAATCAGCACTTTAGAAACAGGAAGTGAAATAGAGGGATATGAGGCGTGGCTAGAATGGGTGATCTGTTTGGTATTTTGAGCAAAACAATTCATAGATCTGAGACCTATGCTATTGCCTAAAAATAGCATGATCGGTGACCTTTAAATAAATCAACATTTTGAAAACATTAATCTAAAAAAATTAGAAAACGCTAAACTAATAATTAAAAAAGCTAAAATAATAATAGATCTAATTAAAACTCTAAGACACATCGATATAACTCAATAATGAATATATAAATAATTGTATAGTATTTTCTTTAATAGTTTTCAAACACATTCTGCCTTGGTACCAAGAGATAATAAAACTGCAACCAGTATCTCAACACAAATTATTACATTTATATTATAGATTATTTACAATATATTATATACTTTTTAACTTTATTAAGTAACGCAGGAGGGGAACACCTGATTTGCCAAACAAAAATACCGTTTTTTCTTGATACGTTCTGTCTTTGCTCTTATATTGATTTGCATTGCATTTGAATGAATCCAAAAGTAACAGAAAATAATAATAATCAAGTTACATCACTTTTTTATTGTCATACTTCGATAACATTTTGTTAGTAAAATATCACTCGTCACCGGCTTGATCTTCAATATGAGGATACATGTGTTTATTATCCTTGCAAGAATGGAAGTACACACACCAGGTTGCATGGACAAAAGAGTAACTTTAGTAGAGTCCTTCATATGCTTATATACAAGAGAGAGTTACAGTCAACAAGATGGAGGAATACCGGTTCAAAGCAGTATTCTGACATTAGTTCAGATTAGCTAAGACCTGCGTAAGCAACAAACATGACAGTATATCTATCTCTCGAGTGACTGTGTCATCATGCCAATCTGAGGAACATATCATAACTTCAACACAGTGTCTCATGAGCGTCATCCATGTAGTCAGACATCCGGCTACGCACACAGCTACGTAGGTTATCATGTGCTACTCTGACATTAGAAGAGTACATTCAGTATTTTCCCAACACATTTCTTCAATTTCCTCCCAACCCTGCATGTCCTCAAAGACGTCCTTAACAGTTTGAGGTTCAGCGCTTCAGAGCGTCTCCATCTCCAGTGGCAGCGAGGAACGCCTCGTGTTTTATTTCCCAGATTAACAACTTCACCCCTCATCAAGCGCAGTGTAAACACGGCTCTCTGAACCCCCCTCCGTCCCCCCACGCCCCTAACGGTTTATTTTTTTACTCCCCGTCCCCTCATACGTTTGGCACTCTAAGCCTTTAACCAGGCAGAGAGATGAGGCTGGTTCACTGCACCTGATCCTCCGAAACCCACACACAATGTAAAGTAATACATTTGAGGAGAAATCAAAGCAATAATAGATTTGAACTGGTCGAAGACATGCACAGCGCATAGTGTATTTGTGTAGAGCCTATATTGAGTATTGCCTTTTGTATAAGAGATATTGTGAATGGAGGAAATAGAGTGATTTATTGTTATTTTACACACACACACACACACACACCATATATACATCACTTCAGGGGACATTACATTGACTTACATGCGTTTCCTGGAGACATTTTAATTTGAACTGTATTGTCATACTATATCTTAGATATTTTATTTAAGTGTATTTGAAGTGTACTAAGTATTATGTTCGTAACCTGTATTTAAATTAGGTTTTAAAATTGTTTGACTGATAGAGATCATGCAATGTTATTATTTGTTTATTGATTGTTATGAACCTGCCTGAGGACCACAGATGGAAATGAGCTATTAGCTATAATCTGGCATCTCTTCTCTTTGCTGAGATGAATGTTTTTGTATGCATGGTCCTTCTATAAATCAATACAAATACAACAAAATACTTAACCTTAACCATAGCCAACACATGCCTTACCCTAACCCTTAACCTAACCCTAACCAAGTCTTCACCCTAAAATTAATGATTCCCCTCATGGGGACCTCCATCATGTCCCCATAAGGGAGGCGAGTCCCCACATGTGACTGTGTAACAGATGTAGGTCCCCACAAGGATGGTAATGCTAGGCCACACACACACCACACACACACACACAACACACACACACACACACACACACACACACACACACACACACACACCACACACACACACACACACAACACACACACACACCACACACACACACACACTGCAGGTTAAAAGTAATTAATTCTTCTGAAGGATGTTAGGGTGTAGTTTTGAATTAGGGAACGTTTGAGATTGACATTGACATTTTCAGGCCTCTACTGTGACATGCAACTGTTACAACATCCTCTATAACACACTACAGGAGAGGGAAAAACCCCTACAACAATATAAAAAGACCTCTTTAAGCTAAGCTGTTGGATGTCGTCTTAAAGAAAAAACAAAGTTGTGTCACACATTGATTGATTTATTCTTATTTTTGGAACAGAAACTCAGTTTTGGCCAATGTCCTGCTCTTAGTGGAATCAATGTTCTTATTTAACTCACAAATAAGTGCTTTTATCAAACACTTTTTATTAGAAGGTAACCACAGCGACGTAATGATGTTGGGTTTCAGGATACACACACCCTGAAATATCAGATGCCAAAGACGCTCCAACATATTTCAGTTTATTGATTCTTGGTAGAACCAGTAAGATCTCCTTTTTGCGTTATGTGGTGATTATGTGATTGCATTTGAAGTTTTCATTAAAACAGCCCTCCCTCATTTTCATGTTCAAATCCCAGCGGAAATGAACTGGGTCCCCATTTAATTACAATAAATACACTCGCTCGATATGCTCTCACCATACAAATCAAGGAGAAGAAAAACAAAAGGAGAAAAGGTTTAATACGCATCTCGTTATGTTCGTAAAGCTCCATAAATTCCAACTAACTGCAACTCCAACCTCTCCTGCACCACTTCAAGAGCTTTTCAAATGACTCTGCCGGTACATATAACACATGCTGCTGGGCTCCCACTTCAAACACACTGGCTTTATGGTAAACGTTTCACACACACACACACACACACACACACACACACACACACACACACACACACACACACGACGAATTTCTCACATTTAAACGTGCGATCCTCCCAACTAACAGCTTAAACAGACTTTGAAGTGCGCTTCACTCGGCCGTTAATGGGACACATTATTCAGGCAGGGAACTCTTTGCCAAAAAGCTTTACATTGAAACTCAATCTGAAGAGCACACACACAGCGAATCACACACACATTAAAACACACACACACACACACACACAACACACACAGAGAGAGATGGAAGAAGTTTTTAGGTCCTTTACTTAAAGTAGAAATATTATGGTCTTACAGTACTCTAATACAGGTAAAAGGTCCACCTGAACATCAGCAGGAGAGGACTCTTTAAAGTAGAGACACTACACACTGATATACACCTGAACATCAGCAGGAGAGGACTCTTTAAAGTAGAGACACTACATACTGATATACACCTGAACATCAGCAGGAGAGGACTCTTTAAAGTAGAGACACTACATACTGATATACACCTGAACATCAGCAGGAGAGGACTCTTTAAAGTAGAGACACTACATACTGATATACACCTGAACATCAGCAGGAGAGGACTCTTTAAAGTAGAGACACTACATACTGATATACACCTGAACATCAGCAGGAGAGGACTCTTTAAAGTAGAGACACTACATACTGATATACACCTGAACATCAGCAGGAGAGGACTCTTTAAAGTAGAGACACTACATACTGATATACACCTGAACATCAGCAGGAGAGGACTCTTTAAAGTAGAGACACTACATACTGATATACACCTGAACATCAGCAGGAGAGGACTCTTTAAAGTAGAGACACTACATACTGATATACACCTGAACACCAGCAGGAGAGGACTCTTTAAAGTAGAGACACTACATACTGATATACACCTGAACATCAGCAGGAGAGGACTCTTTAAAGTAGAGACACTACATACTGATATACACCTGAACATCAGCAGGAGAGGACTCTTTAAAGTAGAGACACTACATACTGATATACACCTGAACATCAGCAGGAGAGGACTCTTTAAAGTAGAGACACTACATACTGATATACACCTGAACATCAGCAGGAGAGGACTCTTTAAAGTAGAGACACTACATACTGATATACACCTGAACACCAGCAGGAGAGGACTCTTTAAAGTAGAGACACTACATACTGATATACACCTGAACACCAGCAGGAGAGGACTCTTTAAAGTAGAGACACTACATACTGATATACACCTGAACATCAGCAGGAGAGGACTCTTTAAAGTAGAGACACTACATACTGATATACACCTGCGCATCAGCAGGAGAGAACTCTTTAAAGTAGTCACTACATAGTGATATACACCTGGACATCAGCAGGAGAGGACTCTTTAAAGTAGAGACACTACATACTGATATACACCTGGACATCAGCAGGAGAGGACTCTTTAAAGTAGAGACACTACATACTGATATACACCTGAATATCAGCAGGTGAGGACTCTTTAAAGTAGAGACACTACATACTGATATACACCTGAACATCAGCAGGAGAGGACTCTTTAAAACAGAGACACTACATACTGATATACACCTGAACATCAGCAGGAGAGGACTCTTTAAAACAGAGACACTACATACTGATATACACCTGAACATCAGCAGGAGAGGACTCTTTAAAGTAGAGACACTACATACTGATATACACCTGCGCATCAGCAGGAGAGAACTCTTTAAAGTAGTCACTACATAGTGATATACACCTGGACATCAGCAGGAGAGGACTCTTTAAAGTAGAGACACTACATACTGATATACACCTGGACATCAGCAGGAGAGGACTCTTTAAAGTAGAGACACTACATACTGATATACACCTGAATATCAGCAGGTGAGGACTCTTTAAAGTAGAGACACTACATACTGATATACACCTGAACATCAGCAGGAGAGGACTCTTTAAAACAGAGACACTACATACTGATATACACCTGAACATCAGCAGGAGAGGACTCTTTAAAGTAGAGACACTACATACTGATATACACCTGAACATCAGCAGGAGATGACTCTTTAAAGTAGAGACACTACATACTGATATACACCTGAACATCAGCAGGAGAGGACTCTTTAAAGTAGAGACACTACATACTGATATACACCTGAATATCAGCAGGTGAGGACTCTTTAAAGTAGAGACACTACATACTGATATACACCTGAACATCAGCAGGAGAGGACTCTTTAAAGTAGAGACACTACATACTGATATACACCTGAACATCAGCAGGACAGGACTCTTTAAAGTAGAGACACTACATACTGATATACACCTGAACATCAGCAGGAGAGGACTCTTTAAAGTAGAGACACTACATACTGATATACACCTGAATATCAGCAGGTGAGGACTCTTTAAAGTAGAGACACTACATACTGATATACACCTGAACATCAGCAGGAGAGGACTCTTTAAAACAGAGACACTACATTCTGATATACACCTGAACATCAGCAGGAGAGGACTCTTTAAAGTAGAGACACTACATACTGATATACACCTGAACATCAGCAGGAGAGGACTCTTTAAAACAGAGACACTACATTCTGATATACACCTGAACATCAGCAGGAGAGGACTCTTTAAAAACAGAGACACTACATACACATATGAAACCTGGAAAGGAGCAGAATATGTCCTCTTTAAAAATGAGAAACTAGAGCCCTTACTAACTAATATCAACTTTCATTTGGGTACAGTATGTTTGTGCCCTGCCTCTGCTGACTCTACATATTGCATTCAATAAAAATCCTTCTTACATAAGTGAGAAATCATTCACATTAGAGCAGCCTCTGATTTCCTTCCAGACCCTCACAGATGGGGAACTGGGCCCTGCACCAACATACAACCTCAATCAAATTACTCTGCCTCCCTCCACCCATAATGACGACGAGAGCCTTCATTAGGGCCGCTTTTGGAGGCATGCATCAGAGTAAATAACTTGATAAATTGTATTACTTCAACCTCACTCCGCACAGTATCAGTCACAAAATGCTTGTGGGTTTGTGCAGTGGTGGCGTGTAAAAGAGTCCTTTTTGGGCCCCATGGATGAAGAAGATCCAATGTTTTTGTCAGCCTATTTTGGCTTTATGCACACTGAGCAACTTCACATTAATAAAAGGGTGTTCGCCTCCAACACTGGCAGAGGTAGGAAGTAATGCAGTACAAATACTTCGTTAGTCTACTTAAGTAAATGTTTCTGGTTTCAGTACTTTACTCCACTACTAATTTTTCTGACGACTTTTTACTTTTACATGTTGAACTCAAATACCTGAACTTTCTACTTCTTACATGTTGAACACTAATACCTGTACTTTCTACTTCTCACATGTTGAACACAAATACCTGTACTTTCTACTTCTTACATGTTGAACTCAAATACCTGTACTTTCTACTTCTTACATGTTGAACACAAATACCTGTACTTTCTACTTCTCACATGTTGAACACTAATACCTGTACTTTCTACTTCTTACATGTTGAACACAAATACCTGTACTTTCTACTTCTTACATGTTGAACACAAATACCTGTACTTTCTACTTCTCACATGTTGAACACTAATACCTGTACTTTCTACTTCTTACATGTTGAACACAAATACCTGTACTTTCTACTTCTTACATGTTGAACTCAAATACCTGTACTTTCTACTTCTTACATGTTGAACACAAATACCTGTACTTTCTACTTCTCACATGTTGAACACTAATACCTGTACTTTCTACTTCTTACATGTTGAACACAAATACCTGTACTTTCTACTTCTTACATGTTGAACCAATACCTGTACTTTCTACTTCTTACATGTTGAACACAAATACCTGAACTTTCTACTTCTTACATGTTGAACTCAAATACCTGTACTTTCTACTTCTTACATGTTGAACACAAATACCTGAACTTTCTACTTCTTGCATGTTGAACCCAAATACCTGAACTTTCTACTTCTTACATGTTGAACCCAAATACCTGTACTTTCTACTTCTTACATTTTGAACACAAATACCTGAACTTTCTACTTCTCACATGTTGTACTCAAATACCTGTACTTTCTACTTCTTACATGTTGAACACAAATACTTGTACTTTCTACTTCTTACATTTTGAACACAAATACCTGAACTTTCTACTTCTCACATGTTGTACTCAAATACCTGTACTTTCTACTTCTCACATGTTGAACTCAAATACCTGTACTTTCTACTTCTTACATGTTGAACACAAATACTTGTACTTTCTACTTCTTACATGTTGAACACAAATACCTGTACTTTCTACTTCTCTCATTTTGAACCCTAATACCTGTACTTTCTACTTCTCATTTTGAACCCAAATACCTGTACTTTCTACTTCTCTCATTTGAACCCAAATACCTGTACTTTCTACTTCTTACATGTTGAACACAAATACCTGTACTTTCTACTTCTCACATGTTGAACATAAATACCTGTACTTTCTACTTCTTACATGTTGAACACAATACCTGTACTTTCTACTTCTTACATGTTGAACACAAATACCTGTACTTTCTACTTCTTACATGTTGAACTCAAATACCTGTACTTTCTACTTCTCACATGTTGAACTCAAATACCTGTACTTTCTACTTCTTACATGTTGAACACAAATACCTGTACTTTCTACTTCTCTCATTTTGAACCCAAATACCTGTACTTTCTACTTCTCTCATTTTGAACCCAAATACCTGTACTTTCTACTTCTCTCATTTGAACCCAAATACCTGTACTTTCTACTTCTCATTTTGAACCCAAATACCTGTACTTTCTACTTCTCTCATTTTGAACCCAAATACCTGTACTTTCTACTTCTCTCATTTGAACCCAAATACCTGTACTTTCTACTTCTTACATGTTGAACACAAATACCTGTACTTTCTACTTCTTACATGTTGAACACAAATACCTGTACTTTCTACTTCTCACATGTTGAACATAAATACCTGTACTTTCTACTTCTTACATGTTGAACACAAATACCTGTACTTTCTACTTCTTACATGTTGAACACAAATACCTGTACTTTCTACTTCTTACATGTTGAACTCAAATACCTGTACTTTCTACTTCTCACATGTTGAACTCAAATACCTGTACTTTCTACTTCTTACATGTTGAACTCAAATACCTGTACTTTCTACTTCTTACATGTTGAACCCAAATACCTGTACTTTCTACTTCTTACATGTTGAACACAAATACCTGTACTTTCTACTTCTTACATGTTGAACACAAATACCTGTACTTTCTACTTCTTACATGTTGAACTCAAATACCTGTACTTTCTACTTCTTACATGTTGAACCCAAATACCTGTACTTTCTACTTCTTACATGTTGAACTCAAATACCTGTACTTTCTACTTCTCTCATGTTGAACTCAAATACCTGTACTTTCTACTTCTTACATGTTGAACCCAAATACCTGTACTTTCTACTTCTCTCATTTTCCAAACAGCTGGTTCCTTTAGTCTGAATGTGTGTTTGGTGGCGTGATCATTATTCTTTAGAGTCATTGCGTGCCTATTGATTTGAACACGATCCGTGTATCCATCATTTCCTGGTCTTCTCTAAAGCAGAGGGACCAATGGAAACGTTGTCATGTTGCCGTTGTTCAGCATGGAAACATTCATTAGCTAACAATGACATTATTGTTCTATTAATATAAAGGGAGGTCAGGTACTCTTTAAAACAGCTGCTAGTTATGGGTACTTTTTACTGAAGTACATTTCAAAGCCTCTTTACTTTTACTTAAGAAGTTTAGTCAGTACTTTTACTTTTACCAGAGTATTTTTAAACACGAGTATCTGTACTTCTACTTGAGGAAAGGATGTGTGTACTTTTGCCATCTCTGAACACTGTATCTAGTTCTCTTCATACATCCATGGTACAATCTAACTTGGTGCTCCTCTCCCCCTTGTTTTCCTCGATAGCATGTGATTGCCATCCAGTGGGAGCAGCAGGGAAGACGTGTAACCAGACGACAGGACAGTGTCCCTGCAAGGACGGAGTGACGGGGATCACCTGTAACCGCTGTGCTAAAGGCTACCAGCAGAGCCGCTCCCCCATCGCACCCTGCATCAGTAAGGCCTACTTTTACCACCTTTACACACAATGACTGTCGAAAACATTGAGTTTGAAACGGTTGAAACTCCTTGTGGTGGAAATGCACACTTAATCACCTTCTGGTAAGAAAAGAACAAATATACGAGCTTAGAACTGATACATTTAAAGTCACAGTGACATATAATTAATGAGACTTATGATACATTTCTACGATACTCCTCAGCCTAGACGTTGGCCATCTTGGCTACGTAACAGAAGATTGCGGTCGCTCCGCCAAACTCAGCACCGTACAAACAAAAGTTATACATGTTGTATTTTTTTCACAATTGAATACACAAACCACTTTACTAAGGGGTCAACTTAGGTTAATTGATCAGTCTGTAATGATTTGCAACCACAACCGATAATGATTCTAGGTAGATCGCTAGGTAATAGCTGATATTGTCACTTCACGGTCAAATTTCACACACTGTGCAAATGTTCAAATGGCAGCGTACTAAATTATCCAAATTGAGACACAAAATGTGTACGCTAATTGGTTTAGCTTAATAGCTAACAGTACAGTTAGTTCCCCCAGTTTATTCACAGATGTACAGTTTGTGTACTAGTGACTCCAGTCAGCAACAATTTCCTCTTTTGTTTAGCAGTTTCTACTCTTACGAAGTCTATGTTTTACAAAGGATGATGGTGACACAGCTAATACGCTTCCTCCATGAACAGGGATTGTTACAATGGATTGATTGCAGAATACCGTAAATGGCTGGTTTGTCCCTGCCGGACAAATTTTACAGTCAAGCTTAAATACTCTGACCCCATCAGCGATAAACACCATTATCAACAATCAATGAAAAGCTTTTGAGTAAGAACATGAAGTTTTTCTAAGCTAAAGACTTTGCTAACATTCGGTTTTTGGACTTGTTGGTTTAGCTTGATTGCTAACAGGACGATAGGGTTGATAATTAAAAAGAAGAGTCTCAAAACAGTCAGGAAGCTAGTCTTCTTTTGACGAGCAGTTCATATTCTAATAATGGATGTTAAATAAAGGTTAAAGGTGCCGCTAAAAAAATGTTAAAATAGCTAACTCAATTGGACTGTGGCTCACATTTCCCTCAAAGGTCAACTGTGTGTCAAGAGAGTTAGCTATTGGTCACCAGAGGAAGTTAATGGACCCATTACAATTAAAATGGAAGAGGATGGTTTGACCCTAACTTTCGCCAAGCTTTAAAGGTCTCAGATATATCCAGAGCCTGTCTCTGATTGGCTGAAACACCAAACAGATCATTGCAGCATGAAAAAGTGGATTTTGCATTAATAGGTGACCTTTAATACTCTAACTGCTATTATCAAACCCTCAGAAAAAAGCTCAGGACCTGAAAAGGGCAGCGTCTGCTTGTTACGCATGGACATCACCCATCTTGTGTTATTTCTAAGATATTTTGGATAGATATTTGGCTTGTTTAAACCAGAGCCCTGGATAAACAGACCATTAGTGCTTTCCTAACATGGCCCTTCAACATCGTCTCACAATAAATCCCCAGAACAAGTCCAAGGGAACGATGGCTGATATGTTTATTGGCTGTATCTGCCGCCTGCAGATTCCAGGCCCTCGGCAATAAACGCCAAATGCCTGCCAGAAACAGAGATGTGTCGCTGGTAGCTTCTTTAGCTTTGAGCTGGCTGCCACGGACAGATAAGATAACGCTGATGTCTTGGAGGACATGTACACAAATTGTCCACTGTGTAACTGGGATGACATTTCTGATAAAGTCGTGTTTGGAAATTGGACACTATGGACTTGTCTGGCCTGAATCCACAGCGATAAACCTGGAAAAGGATTTATATTTCTTTTCATAAGAAGGTAACAAATGTGGTGTAGAAGTTGGAGGAAATGCCTTTTTTTGAAGAATATACGTGATTTCTCGTATATTTTTTTAGATGTCTCTGGGTTTTAATAGTGATATAACACTTTTGTGATGTCTCACTCCCTGCCAGCTACAGCTTTTACAAGAGCAGCACCCCTTGGCTCTCTTCAATTACACTCAGAAGGGAATAATAGAAAATCGTCTTTTTACACTTTATTCAGCAAATCTACATGTCAAAATCATCCCATTAAAATACCTAAAAGAGGTTTTTGACATTAAAATTCTGCTCTTGGGAGAATAACCAGGAAATTGAGCTACGTATATTTCTCAACTAGATACGTTTTATTCTGTTTGCAATGCAATGTGATCACAAAGTACAAATCTTTTCCTCTTTTTGTCGCAGAGATCCCAGTTGCATCCCCGACAGCGTCTTACACCAGCTACGAGGAGCCATCAGGTGAGCAAAACAACTGATTTTACAACTAAATCTTCTGGATTAAAGTCATATTTTGATGCTCTGTTGTGATATAATATTGATAACGAGACATGAAGAAGGGGACACGTGTTGATGTAGAAAAGACATGAAAAAGTGGATTTTGCATAATAGGTGACCTTTAAATCAAATTAAAAGCCAAATGTAGGTGTTTAATTATCCAAGGGACTTTACTGTCGTGTGCAGGAAGTCATTGCCTCGTCATGAATGTAACTAAGCGTGCATTTCTAGCACACACATGTTTTTCCATCCCTTCATAGTCTCACTCCTGCACTAAACACACCTCAGAGTGCGGCTGATGTGAACTCCAGATATTTTTCCAGTTCTCCCTTTACCGCCTGTATTCCAGCTTGTATTCCAGTCTGTATTCCAGCCTGTATTCCCAGCCAGTATTCCAGCCTGTATTCCAGCCTGTATTCCCAGCCAGTATTCCAGCCTGTATTCCAACCAGTATTCCCAGCCGGTATTCCAGCCTGTATTCCCAGCATGCTCGGCAGCCTCCCCAGGGTCTCACTCTCTAATCTGATTATATGCTTAATTTGCACCAGTTTGTATTTCAATCAAGGCTGGCGGTGCCGACAGTGAAGCCGACTCTTTTGTGTCTCTGCTCCGACAAGAGGCTCCATGTTGGACTGCTGACATTAGACCATGTGCAACTAAAATATAGACCTGCAGCTTCAGAGTCATTTCTGTCCTTTATTGGCTTGAAGAGTGGTGAAGGAATGAGTCCTGAAACTCAGAAATGAGTCAGCGTTTTAGCACTTCCTGTTCCCTGGTCTGGAAGTCAATGGTTTTCTGAATGTGTTTTTTTTCCTGAAATAAGATCTGTGGTTAACACAAGCTGAAGAGATTTTTAACGTTTTGTTCTAGGACATAAAATACATCAGTAAATATCCCACTGGTGGATTTAAAAACGGCGTTGCTAACAAGTGTCTAAATGAGACGACTAAACATCATCACGCCCAACATTAGCCGCCTTTAGCTTAGCGGTGGTGACGTGAAGTCATGTGACCGTGCTGTAGTTCCTTTATAGCCCAACATTAGCCTCCTTAGCTTAGTGGTGGTGACGTGAAGTCATGTGACCGTGCTGTAGTTCCTTTATAGCCCAACATTAGCCTCCTTTAACTTAGCGATGGTGACGTGAAGTCATGTGACCGTGCTGTAGTTCCTTTATAGCCCAACATTAGCCACCTTTAGCTTAGCGGTGGTGACGTGAAGTCATGTGACCGTGCTGTAGTTCCTTTATAGCCCAACATTAGCCACCTTTAGCTTAGCGGTGGTGACGTGAAGTCATGTGACCGTGCTGTAGTTCCTTTATAGCCCAACATTAGCCACCTTTAGCTTAGCGGTGGTGACGAGAAGTCATGTGACCGTGCTGTAGTTCCTTTATAGCCTAATGTTAGCTTTTTACATCAGAAATCACAAAGTGGTGTTAAAATGTGGAGATTATCCTGCTGAACAAAACGTGTCAGTATCATAATCGTTTGTTTGACACAGAGATTATTTCCTGCAGTAATCCAAAGGTAAAATCCAATTGGACTTCCGGGTCAGACCACAGAAATACATCATTATTAAAACCACTTTACTTTGTTGAAGGAGCCCTTGCGATGCTATCTTCTAAGTCAGCCTACAAAAAATAAAGTCATCCCTGCACCACTTATTTTAATGTTGGCTTTAAATCAAATGTAATGTACAGTGTGTAAACCTGTTACCTTAGATGTTTAAGTATTTATTAAATTAAAGTCATTTGAGTAGCTTACACCATGATTCAGGTTTAGTTGAGTCACTTCCGATCATCAATCAGCGTCTAATGAGAGCGGCGCCATTGACTTCATTCAGCTTTCTTCTGGGTCCCACTTCCTACTATAGTGCCGGCGAGGCTGTGTGGAGTTTGGATTCCTGTCAGAAACTCCACACCCTGCAAATTAGCAGCAGTGTGGTCCCCGAGACCCCGAAGAGACAAACAAAGGAGGTGTTTGTCCTCTCGGCGGGAGATCGGCCTTAATGAGAGCTGTGGGTGTAATGGCTAATGGGCAACGTCAGAATCAGAATCTCTTTATTTGACCCGCAGCGGGGAAATATACAGAATCAGAATCACGTTTAATACCAGGTACTCTACGTTAAAACAAAAAAGAAAGTTGCTTTGGTATATGATGGTGCATACAGAAACAACATAAGAAAATAAGTTGTAAAAATATAAGGATTGTAAAAACAAAAAAACATGTAAAAACGATTTAGCATTAACAAGGTATTTACACCAAATTTAAATATACAAAGAAACAATACAAATGGAAAAATGTGTTCAATGAATATATGAAAAAGAATGACGAACTGAAATCTGCAGAGGTGGTAGAAGTACTCAAGTCTCCTTCTTGAGTAAAAGTAGAAGTACTCAGATCTTGTACTTGAGTAAAAGTAGAAGTACTCAGATATTGTACTTGAGTAAAAGTAGAAGCACTCAGATCTCCTTCTTGAGTAAAAGTAGAAGTACTCAGATGTTGTACTTGAGTAAAAGTAGAAGTACTCAGGTCTTGTACTTGAGTAGAAGTATTCAGATCTTGTTCTTGAGTAAAAGTAGAAGTACTCAGATCTTGTTCTTGAGTAATAGTAGAAGTACTCAGATCTTGTACTTGAGTAAAAGTAGAAGTACTCAGATCTCCTTCTTGAGTAAAAGTAGAAGTACTCAGGTCTTGTACTTGAGTAAAAGTAGAAGTACTCAGATCTTGTAATTGAGTAAAAGTAGAAGTACTCAGATCTCCTTCTTGAGTAAAAGTAGAAGTACTCAGATGTTGTACTTGAGTAAAAGTAGAAGTACCAGAGTGTAGGAATACTCTGTTACAGTAAAAGTCCTGCATTCAAAATGTTCCTCAACATGTAGTGGAGTAAAAGTACAAAGTAGCATACAATGGAAATACTCAAGTAAAGTACAAGTACCTCAAAATTGTACTTAAGTACAGAACTTGAGTAAATGTACTTAGTTACACCTCTGGAAGTCTGTTATATTATTTTAAAGTGGAAAAAAAGTTAAAGTTACAGTATTATAACAACAAGAGTATTGTGCAGATTCAGTAAAAAAAGTAGACTTCAATATTATAAAAAACTATGCAAATGTTATCAATAACAACAAAACAAAAAATAAGTAAACAGATAAGTCAACCATTGTAAAAAAATTGCAGTATATAACTGTGTATAAAAAAGTATGCAAAAGTATGCATATTTTTTTTAAAGTGACCATTGAAAATATTGAAGTAGCCGGTAAAGGGAGGTGTCATAAAGTAGTAGTGGTGGGAGATAAAGACCCCCCCCCCCCCCCCAGCACTTCATTTACATGGAAATCAGGCGACTCGATATGGACTCGTCCTCAAATTCATTTACTTTGGATTTCCTCTTTTCTTACTTCAGGCATTCCTGCAGAAATGCTTTTCTCTAAAACACATACATGGATCGGATCCTCGTCCCACGTCCTGAGCTGCTTTTTTTTTTGAGAGGAGGAGGAGAGGGGCGTTTTTTTCTTCCTCAATCATTACCCAGGCAACCTCATTCACACGGAGTATAATGGGGAAGAAAGGGGAGACTGGACAGAGGGCTGGAAGAAATAATGAAGTTTGTCCATATTCAGGCGCACTGAAAGGTCCTCTCTCTCTCTCCACAGCTTTCCCACCCCCCCCACCCCTACCCAGAAAAGGCTTATTGCTTTGGGAGAGGCAAAGTGTGAGGAGGGGGGGGGGGGGGGGGGCGACACTCAGAGATGATCTGGTTCCAATTTGTGTCAGAAAGTGGAGGGAACAAATTATTTCAATTTGAGTTTGTCTTCTTGTCCCAACACACCTCCGTCATCACAAATACCAGGGGGACGGCATCCATTAGAGGTCACCTAGTATGCAAAATCCTCTTCTTCATGTCTCTTCTACATCAACATGTGTCCCCTCTTCTTCATGTCTCTTCTAC
>CM053255.1:915249-1097156 GCA_028583405.1 Pogonophryne albipinna | reverse complement strand
GAGGATGTGAGACTCTCTGAGAGGCGTTCAGGTACTCTGAGGATGTGAGACTCTCTGAGAGGCGTTCAGGTACTCTGAGGATGTGAGACTCTTAGAGGCATTCAGGTACTCTGAGGATGTGAGCTCTCTGAGAGGCGTTCAGGTACTCTGAGGATGTGAGACTCTCTGAGAGGCGTTCAGGTACTCTGAGGATGTGAGACTCTCTGAGAGGCGTTCAGGTACTCTGAGGATGTGAGACTCTCTGAGAGGCATTCAGGTACTCTGAGGATGTGGACTCTCTGAGAGGCTTCAGGTACTCTCTGAGAGGCGTTCAGTACTCTGAGGATGTGAGACTCTCTGAGAGGCGTTCAGGTACTCTGAGGATGTGAGACTCTTAGAGGCTTTCAGATGTACTCTAGAGGCTTCAGGTACTCTGAGGATGTGAGACTCTCTGAGAGGGCGTTCAGGTACTCTGAGGATGTGAGGAACTATCTTGAGAGGCGTTCAGGTACTCTGAGGATGTGAGACTCTCTGAGAGGCGTTCAGGTACTCTGAGGATGTGAGACTCTGGAGATGTGAGACTCTCTGAGAGGTTCAGGTACTCTGAGGATGTGAGACTCTCTGAGAGCGTTCAGGTACTCTGAGGATGTGACACTATCTTGAGAGGCGTTTCAGGTACTCTGAGGATGTGAGACTCTCTGAGAGGCGTTTTCAGGTACTCTGAGGATGTGAGACTCTGAGAGGCGTTCAGGTACTCTGAGGATGGGAGACTCTCTGAGAGGCGTGCAGGTACTCTGAGGATGTGACACTATCTTGAGAGGCGTTCAGGTACTCTGAGGATGTGAGACTATCTTGAGAGGCGTTCAGGTACTCTGAGGATGTGAGACTCTATGAGAGGCGTTCAGGTACTCTGAGAATGTGAGACTCTCTGAGAGGCGTTCAGGTACTCTGAGGATGTGAGGCTATCTTGAGAGGCGTTCAGGTACTCTGAGGATGTGAGACTCTCTAGAGGAGGCATTCAGGTACTCTCTAAGAGCGTTCAGGTACTCTGAGGATGGAGACTCTCTTGAGAGGCGTTCAGGTACTCTGAGGATGTGAGACTCTCTTGAGAGGCGTTCAGGTACTCTGAGGATGTGAGACTCTTAGAGAGGCATTCAGGTACTCTGAAGGCGTTCAGACTCTGAGGATGTGAGACTCTCTGAGAGGCGTTCAGGTACTCTGAGATGTGAGACTATCTTGAGAGACGTTCAGGTACTCTGAGGATGTGAGACTCTCTGAGAGGCGTTCAGGTACTCTGAGGATGTGAGACTCTCTTGAGAGGCGTTCAGGTACTCTGAGGATGGGAGACTCTTGAGAGGCGTGCAGGTACTCTGAGGATGTGACACTCTCTGAGAGGCGTTCAGGTACTCTGAGGATGTGAGACTATCTTGAGAGGCGTTCAGGTACTCTGAGGATGTGAGACTCTCTGGAGGCGTTCAGGTACTCTGAGAATGTGAGACTCTCTGAGAGGCGTTCAGGTACTCTGAGATGTGAGACTATCTCTTGAGAGGCGTTCAGGTACTCTGAGGATGTGAGACTCTCTGAGAGGCGTTCAGGACTCTCTGAGAGCCAGGGTTCAGGTACTGAGGAGGGAGACTCTCTCTTGAGAGGCGTTACAGGTACTCTGAGATGTGAGACTCTCTGAGAGGCGTTCAGGTACTCTGAGGATGTGAGACTCTCTGAGAGGCGTTCAGGTACTCTGAGGATGTGAGACTCTCTGAGAGGCGTTCAGGTACTCTGAGGATGTGAGACTCTCTGAGAGGCGTTCAGGTACTCTGAGGATGTGAGACTCTCTGAGAGGCGTTCAGGTACTCTGAGGATGTGAGACTCTCTTGAGAGGCGTTCAGGTACTCTGAGGATGTGAGACTATCTGAGAGGCGTTCAGGTACTCTGAGGATGTGAGACTATCTTGAGAGGCGTTCAGGTACTCTGAGGATGTGAGACTATCTTGAGAGGCGTTCAGTACTCTGAGGATGTGAGACTCTCTTGAGAGGCGTTCGGTACTCTGAGGATGTGAGACTCTCCGAGAGGCGTTCAGGTACCTTGAGGTCGCGGATTGGAGGCGTGGGAGCGTCGCTCCGCAGCATCACCTGGACGTCCTGCACCGTCTCCTCCCCACCGCCGGGGGCGCGTCACCTCGTCGCCACCTCCCTCGCTGCTCCTCCAGCTGGAACACACACACACACACATTAGAGATAAAGCCGACCAAAGCTGTGGGGAAATGTCCAAAACCAGGTCGAATGTGTAAAACAATAATACAAAAATGTAACATGAGAATTATTATACAATACAAAATGAATCAGTGTCAATTGATATACAAAAATATTACTGATTCTAAATTATGTATAAACAAATATAAAAACGTTCATTTTAATTATTTTCTAGTTTTTTAAATCATTTTTATCTTTGATTTTTATCTTTAATTGTATTAATCTGTGTGAATCTGTGCCGTCCTGTTTTTCACCCTAACCCTGTTGCTGTTAAACTACTGAATTTCCCCACTGGATTAATAAAGGTCCGTCTTATCTTATCTGATATTTCTACATTTTGTTGCCAATGAACCAGAAACTGAGACTGAATATTGTGACTTCTATTCAACGCCTTGGGGACAGGAATCAGGAGTGAAATTGCTCCTCTGCATTTAAGGAGCAGTGGGCAACTATTGCACAGCCCAGGAGGTGAACTGGGACCGCTCCAAGATAATAAGATATGTTATATGAATTTAGGTATGAGTATTGTATGTATGTGATGACTACTTCCATTCTGGAGAGGATCACAAATACATGGATCCCGAGATTGAAGCTCAAGCCGGGACGAGAGATATCTTTCTAACAAGTGAGTCATTCTACAGAAAGTAACTAACTCTTCACTTGATGAATCCGCAACAAGTAGAGCTTAAAGTATTTTTATTATTTGTATACAAAGCTTATTTGTGGAGGAATGTCACTGGTGTTACGTGTTACCAGGAAGAAGAGTAACACCAGTGACAATTTGGAGAAAACACTACCATTTTAACAAAATGGCTGCCATGTGTCAGACCAAATATGGCTTCAGTCAATATCAAAATCGTTTAACTCTTCAATACAATACATTGTCCCATTCAAATGTTCCCCCTAGGGCAGTGTTACTCAAACTTTTTCATACCAAGGACCACTTAACCAATAAAAAAACAATCGCGGACCACCTAACTCCACAAATATCCAAAATCACAGTTTTTCTAGAACAGATTACAAATCGCCTGAAAATGGTACAAACAAGTGGCAACATGTGTGATGAAGGTGTTGCCCTGGGCTATATCATGCAATCGAAAGTTAAACTTAAGCTTGCTCCATTGCGGAGATATTCCAGCGAGAGTGCGGAAAACACAAATTAATTAATTAATTTCAAATGTGAAATGTTACCAATATACTCACGGACCACTAGGGGGCGCTCACGGACCACCAGTGGTCCGCGGACCACACTTTGAGAAGCACTGCCCTAGGGCTATGCAACGAGTAACACTAATGACAGACTTGAAAGACGCATGTCAAATTAGAAGATAAAATGACACCTTTAACAAACAAAGTAAGAAGTATCTGTCCTTATGTCTTTGTCCTCTGCCTCAAAGGATCTCTTGTTACAGGAGGCACTTCAGAGACAGAACATTACTTCAAAATAAAAGCATTTTGTGTAGCAGTAACACCAATGACGTCATTATGGGTGACTGACATTTATTGGATATTATAATAATTTGCGTTTTTGTTACCATGTCAGTGTTATATTTAATGCTTGTAATGTTATGTAAATTATTTTTTTTAAATTAAATATAGGCTCCACTTCCATGTGTGATCAAAGTGACAAGGCAGTTCCTTGAACTTGACATTTTAAATAAATTGCAATTTATGTATAAAACTATTTTTTATTTAGTACCATTGCAAAGACAGTCTCTATTTATTCAACATATATAATGAATGTATTAGGAAAACGTCATGTATTTTGGTGTCTGCAAAAGTAAGTGACAGCACTTCCACCTTTTCTGTAGAATGACCCTTGTATGTAGTTTTGTAACTCACCATGGGCAGGTTCTCAGAGGGGACTTTGTACAGACAGTCGGACAGATCCTCATCGAAGCTGGCCAGATCCTCCATCTCCACGTCCAGCCAGAACTCCCCCAGGGTGTAGTGCCTCTTCAGCTCATCTCTGAACACAACACAGACAAATAACAATTCAGTAAAGAAGATCTAACCTCCCATATCCCAAAAACAAGAGAACAGAAGGTAAACAACGGAATGGAGCTTATTTTAGAAACTGCCCTAGGTAGTTAAGTTGCATAATACTGCATCAAAACACATTTAGTTATATGATATGATGCATAAATATATTACCAAGTACCTAAAATGGTGTCTATATTGACCAATGACAACATTTAAATGCATTTATTAGTGACAGCACCTAATTATAGAGAAATGTGCATACTGTGTACTTCTGTTTGATTTAAAGTACTTTTACTTGCGTATTTTTTATACTAGAGTATTCCTACTTTGTCTACCTCTGCTCGTATAACTGTATTAATATGAATAAAGATATGACTAATAAACAGCTGATTATTGCTTGAAGTGCATAGTGTAATACAGTATGTGTCAAGTGTTAGTTATCACTATTGCACAGATGATTGCAAAGTTGATTTAATTATAGTACTTTTTGTCGAGGGTCTATTAGGGTAGCCATGACGCTCTTTTCACACATCCCCTGCACTGTTATAACCTATATAATGACTGACCTGTATTTATAGGTGAACCCGGTTCTGTCGGTTCCCACTCGGAACTGGCGGAGGAACTCTCGGAACCTTTTCTTCAGCTGGGTCTTCTTCTGCCCTCCTTCATCGCCTCCATGCCCGTCTCCCCCTCCGAAATTATCGCTGTAATAAACCCCGGGGTCATCAAATCCAGACATACTGAAGCAGATCGCTAAACAACACGAAAAGGAACTTAAAAAAACAAGCTAGTTTTCCGTAATTTAAATAAAAAACCACGATGGATTTAAACTGCGAGAGAAAAACTGGTGCTCAGTGTCTGCTCCGCGGGAAAAAGTCAACTGCTTCCTGTCTGAGTTTCCCGCGAGTTGGGTTTAGCCCCGCCCCTTGGATGGATTCTGATTGGATGGGAGTTGAGTGAGAGTGTTACTATTGGTTGAAACGTGTTTATATGATTTAGAGGCGAGGCTTGTATGGAGTGGTGGCGCGAAAAAGACAACAGAAAGAGGAGGAGGAAGAAGAAACATGTGGCACAAAACAAAGAAGCATGATATTAAATAAACATATTTGTACCACCTTTAATAACTCTGTTTCATAAAGAAGATGGAGAAAACTGTATTTAGTTTCAGTAAAATATTCGACTATGTCAGTTTTAGAGGCTTGGTTTGTTCTTGTGTGAAATGACAGATGGTGAAGAAGCATGAAAACAACATTAAACTGCACATTTGAACAACAATTAATATCTGTACCATCATTATAACCCTATTTTATGAAGTAGCTCCTTTTCTTGACAGGATTTTAGTGTTATCTGATTTCAAAATGGACATAGATTCAGTAACTCAGTGACTTTTTTGTGGTAAAATGACAGACGGTGGCCTTATATTTACATATGATCAGTCAGACTATAATCTAAGGTAACTCAATATTAGTAGTTTGCCCTACAGACATATTTTAAGACACTGAAACATATACAAAAAGAAGGACACGTTTTCACATCACACTGGTTTCATATTCAGCCATTTTGGCTTTCTTTGTTCTGCTGTCTCAAATCACATAGATACTGTATACATATCAGAAACTGAGATTTAAGGTGTGCAGAGAAACTGATTAATATGAATATAACTTTCTACGGTCAAACTCTGCACATGCTTCATTCTGCACAGTGAAGCTTAAATTAAGTATTAAACACAAAGAACACATGTTTGAGCAAAGGCAGACTTTAATATCATTTTCTTTATCCAGAATGTGGAAATCTGCAGTTGCATCAAAAGGCAAAGCAGCTCTCATGTGTTAAAAACAGAACAAGACCTTTGGGTAACGTCACATTTCATGAGAGCTGAGAATTAAACAAGAACACTTCTGAAAGTCTTTCTCTAACTAGAAATCACATACACAAAGTAACAGTCCTTTAGCTGGTTTTGAAAGATGAGTTCATGTTAATAAGGCAACGTTATACGAGTACTTGCATTCCCAATTGTGATTTTATCCTCTTAACCTGTAGAACGGATGAATAAATAACCTAAATAAATCCATCTTTTGTCAAAACATTCAAGGATTCAGTAGAAATACTTCACCTTTATCTCCTTTATTGGTAGGAAATATCAAATGTACAGCCCTTTATTTGAAATACAAACCCATACACACAGTAAAATGTGCTTTATCCAGCCAAGCAAACACATGAATAACAATATCCTCCGTTGACCTACAGCTAACCATTCCTCCCATCACCACCATTCATAGGCCGGGGGTAACAGGGCAGCTCCATCTGAGAGCAAACGCTTCGTTCAGTAACTCGTTGTGGTTGCTGGATTAGATTTTTCTGTGTTGTTCAGGAGACGACTCCGTGCTTCCTGCCCGTCTGGATGAAGGCGTCCACACACTGGTCGATGTCTTGGTCTGTGTGCGCGGCGGAGATCTGAACACGGATTCTTGCTTTGCCCTTTGGCACGACTGGGAAGGAGAATCCGATCACGTAAATCCCTGTGGAGCAGAGAAGGAGTGCTTAGAAAACTGGGACATTTGACCTTTTACCATTTCTCTTTATTCTTTGATTTGTGTTGCGCCCATGTGGTTGTTGATTGTGAGCACTGGATGGCGCAATGGGGCACAGGGTATTTAAAGGGCACCTATCCACTTGTTCATGTCTCTTCTACATCAACATGTGTCGTCTCTTCTTCATGTCTCTTCTACATCAACATGTGTCCCCTCTTCTTCATGTCTCTTCTACATCACCATGTGTCCCCTCTTCTTCATGTCTCTTCTACATCAACATGTGTCCCTTCTTCTTCATGTCTCTTCTACATCAACATGTGTCCCCTCTTCTTCATGTCTCTTCTACATCAACATGTGTCGTCTCTTCTTCATGTCTCTTCTACATCAACATGTGTCCCCTCTTCTTCATGTCTCTTCTACATCAACATGTGTCCCCTCTTCTTCATGTCTCTTCTACATCAACATGTGTCCCCTCTTCTCCATGTCTCTTCTACATCACCATGTGTCCCCTCTTCTTCATGTCTCTTCTACATCAACATGTGTCCCCTCTTCTCCATGTCTCTTCTACATCAACATGTGTCCCCTCTTCTCCATGTCTCTTCTACATCAACATGTGTCCCCTCTTCTTCATGTCTCTTCTACATCAACATGTGTCCCCTCTTCTTCATGTCTCTTCTACATCAACATGTGTCCCCTCTTCTTCATGTCTCTTCTACATCAACATGTGTCGTCTCTTCTTCATGTCTCTTCTACATCAACATGTGTCCCCTCTTCTTCATGTCTCTTCTACATCAACATGTGTCCCCTCTTCTTCATGTCTCTTCTACATCAACATGTGTCCCCTCTTCTCCATGTCTCTTCTACATCAACATGTGTCGTCTCTTCTCCATGTCTCTTCTACATCAACATGTGTCCCCTCTTCTTCATGTCTCTTCTACATCAACATGTGTCCCCTCTTCTTCATGTCTCTTCTACATCAACATGTGTCCCTTCTTCTTCATGTCTCTTCTACATCAACATGTGTCCCTTCTTCTTCATGTCTCTTCTACATCAACATGTGTCCCCTCTTCTTCATGTCTCTTCTTCATCAACATGTGTCCCCTCTTCTTCATGTCTCTTCTACATCAACATGTGTCCCCTCTTCTTCATGTCTCTTCTACATCAACATGTGTCCCCTCTTCTTCATGTCTCTTCTACATCAACATGTGTCCCCTCTTCTTCATGTCTCTTCTACATCAACATGTGTCCTCTCTTCTTCATGTCTCTTCTACATCAACATGTGTCCCCTCTTCTTCATGTCTCTTCTACATCAACATGTGTCCCCTCTTCTTCATGTCTCTTCTACATCAACATGTGTCCCCTCTTCTTCATGTATTTTCTACATCAACATGTGTCCCCTCTTCTTCATGTCTCTTCTACATCAACATGTGTTCCCTCTTCTTCATGTCTCTTCTTCATCAACATGTGTCCCCTCTTCTTCATGTCTCTTCTATCAACATGTGTGCCCTCTTCTTCATGTCTCTTCTATCAACATGTGTCCCCTCTTCTTCATGTCCCTTCTACATCAACATGTGTCCCCTCTTCTTCATGTCTCTTCTACATCAACATGTGTCCCCTCTTCTCCATGTCTCTTCTACATCAACATGTGTCCCCTCTTCTCCATCAACATGTGTCCCCTCTTCTCCATGTCTCTTCTACATCAACATGTGTCCCCTCTTCTTCATGTCTCTTCTACATCAACATGTGTCCCCTCTTCTTCATGTCTCTTCTACATCAACATGTGTCCTCTCTTCTTCATGTCTCTTCTACATCAACATGTGTCCCCTCTTCTTCATGTCTCTTCTACATCAACATGTGTCCCCTTTTCTTCATGTCTCTTCTTCATCAACATGTGTCCCCTCTTCTTCATGTCTCTTCTATCAACATGTGTGCCCTCTTCTTCATGTCTCTTCTATCAACATGTGTCCCCTCTTCTTCATGTCCCTTCTACATCAACATGTGTCCCCTCTTCTTCATGTCTCTTCTACATCAACATGTGTCCCCTCTTCTCCATGTCTCTTCTCCATCAACATGTGTCCCCTCTTCTCCATCAACATGTGTCCCCTCTTCTTCATGTCTCTTCTCCATCAACATGTGTCCCCTCTTCTTCATGTCTCTTCTACATCAACATGTGTCCCCTCTTCTTCATGTCTCTTCTACATCAACATGTGTCCCCTCTTCTTCATGTCTCTTCTACATCAACATGTGTCCCCTCTTCTTCATGTCTCTTCTACATCAACATGTGTCCCCTCTTCTTCATGTCTCTTCTACATCAACATGTGTCCCCTCTTCTTCATGTCTCTTCTACATCAACATGTGTCCCCTCTTCTTCATGTCTCTTCTACATCAACATGTGTCCCCTCTTCTTCATGTCTCTTCTACATCAACATGTGTCCCCTCTTCTCCATGTCTCTTCTACATCAACATGTGTCCCCTCTTCTCCATGTCTCTTCTACATCAACATGTGTCCCCTCTTCTTCATGTCTCTTCTATCAACATGTGTCCCCTCTTCTTCATGTCTCTTCTACATCAACATGTGTCCCCTCTTCTTCATGTCCTCTTCTACATCAACATGTGTCCCCTCTTCTTCATGTCTCTTCTACATCAACATGTGTCCCCTCTTCTTCATGTCTCTTCTACATCAACATGTGTCCCCTCTTCTTCATGTCTCTTCTACATCAACATGTGTCCCCTCTTCTTCATGTCTCTTCTACATCAACATGTGTCCCCTCTTCTTCATGTCTCTTCTACATCAACATGTGTCCCCTCTTCTCCATGTCTCTTCTACATCAACATGTGTCCCCTCTTCTTCATGTCTCTTCTACATCAACATGTGTCCCCTCTTCTTCATGTCTCTTCTACATCAACATGTGTCCCCTCTTCTTCATGTCTCTTCTACATCAACATGTGTCCCCTCTTCTTCATGTCTCTTCTACATCAACATGTGTCCCCTCTTCTTCATGTCTCTTCTACATCAACATGTGTCCCCTCTTCTTCATGTCTCTTCTACATCAACATGTGTCCCCTCTTCTTCATGTCTCTTCTACATCAACATGTGTCCCCTCTTCTTCATGTCTCTTCTACATCAACATGTGTCCCCTCTTCTTCATGTCTCTTCTACATCAACATGTGTCCCCTCTTCTCCATGTCTCTTCTACATCAACATGTGTCCCCTCTTCTCCATGTCTCTTCTACATCAACATGTGTCCCCTCTTCTTCATGTCTCTTCTATCAACATGTGTCCCCTCTTCTTCATGTCCCTTCTACATCAACATGTGTCCCCTCTTCTTCATGTCCCTTCTACATCAACATGTGTCCCCTCTTCTTCATGTCTCTTCTACATCAACATGTGTCCCCTCTTCTTCATGTCTCTTCTACATCAACATGTGTCCCCTCTTCTTCATGTCTCTTCTACATCAACATGTGTCCCCTCTTCTTCATGTCTCTTCTACATCAACATGTGTCCCCTCTTCTTCATGTCTCTTCTACATCAACATGTGTCCTCTCTTCTTCATGTCTCTTCTACATCAACATGTGTCCCCTCTTCTTCATGTCTCTTCTACATCAACATGTGTCCCCTCTTCTTCATGTCTCTTCTACATCAACATGTGTCCCCTCTTCTTCATGTCTCTTCTACATCAACATGTGTCCCCTCTTCTTCATGTCTCTTCTACATCAACATGTGTCCCCTCTTCTTCATGTCTCTTCTACATCACCATGTGTCCCCTCTTCTTCATGTCTCTTCTACATCAACATGTGTCCCCTCTTCTTCATGTCTCTTCTACATCAACATGTGTCCCCTCTTCTTCATGTCTCTTCTACATT
The DNA here is from genome assembly GCA_028583405.1 of Pogonophryne albipinna. Taxonomy (NCBI): domain Eukaryota; kingdom Metazoa; phylum Chordata; class Actinopteri; order Perciformes; family Artedidraconidae; genus Pogonophryne; species Pogonophryne albipinna. The sequence goes on along the minus strand of CM053255.1, from coordinate 1,086,550 downwards.
AACATGTGTCCCCTCTTCTTCATGTCTCTTCTACATCAACATGTGTCCCCTCTTCTTCATGTCTCTTCTACATCAACATGTGTCCCCTCTTCTTCATGTTTCTTCTACATCAACATGTGTCCCCTCTTCTTCATGTCTCTTCTACATCAACATGTGTCCCCTCTTCTCCATGTCTCTTCTACATCAACATGTGTCCCCTCTTCTTCATGTCTCTTCTATCAACATGTGTCCCCTCTTCTTCATGTCTCTTCTACATCAACATGTGTCCCCTCTTCTCCATGTCTCTTCTACATCAACATGTGTCCCCTCTTCTTCATGTCTCTTCTACATCAACATGTGTCCCCTCTTCTTCATGTCTCTTCTACATCAACATGTGTCCCCTCTTCTCCATGTCTCTTCTACATCAACATGTGTCCCCTCTTCTTCATGTCTCTTCTACATCAACATGTGTCCCCTCTTCTTCATGTCTCTTCTACATCAACATGTGTCCCCTCTTCTCCATGTCTCTTCTACATCAACATGTGTCCCCTCTTCTCCATGTCTCTTCTACATCAACATGTGTCCCCTCTTCTTCATGTCTCTTCTACATCAACATGTGTCCCCTCTTCTTCATGTCTCTTCTACATCAACATGTGTCCCCTCTTCTTCATGTCTCTTCTACATCAACATGTGTCCCCTCTTCTTCATGTCTCTTCTACATCAACATGTGTCCCCTCTTCTCCATGTCTCTTCTACATCAACATGTGTCCCCTCTTCTTCATGTCTCTTCTACATCAACATGTGTCCCCTCTTCTTCATGTCTCTTCTACATCAACATGTGTCCCCTCTTCTTCATGTCTCTTCTACATCAACATGTGTCCCCTCTTCTTCATGTCTCTTCTACATCAACATGTGTCCCCTCTTCTTCATGTCTCTTCTACATCAACATGTGTCCCCTCTTCTTCATGTCTCTTCTACATCAACATGTGTCCCCTCTTCTCCATGTCTCTTCTACATCAACATGTGTCCCCTCTTCTTCATGTCTCTTCTACATCAACATGTGTCCCCTCTTCTTCATGTCTCTTCTACATCAACATGTGTCCCCTCTTCTCCATGTCTCTTCTACATCAACATGTGTCCCCTCTTCTCCATGTCTCTTCTACATCAACATGTGCCCCCTCTTCTTCATGTCTCTTCTATCAACATGTGTCCCCTCTTCTTCATGTCCCTTCTACATCAACATGTGTCCCCTCTTCTTCATGTCCCTTCTACATCAACATGTGTCCCCTCTTCTTCATGTCTCTTCTACATCAACATGTGTCCCCTCTTCTTCATGTCTCTTCTACATCAACATGTGTCCCCTCTTCTTCATGTCTCTTCTACATCAACATGTGTCCCCTCTTCTTCATGTCTCTTCTACATCAACATGTGTCCCCTCTTCTTCATGTCTCTTCTACATCAACATGTGTCCTCTCTTCTTCATGTCTCTTCTACATCAACATGTGTCCCCTCTTCTTCATGTCTCTTCTACATCAACATGTGTCCCCTCTTCTTCATGTCTCTTCTACATCAACATGTGTCCCCTCTTCTTCATGTCTCTTCTACATCAACATGTGTCCCCTCTTCTTCATGTCTCTTCTACATCAACATGTGTCCCCTCTTCTTCATGTCTCTTCTACATCACCATGTGTCCCCTCTTCTTCATGTCTCTTCTACATCAACATGTGTCCCCTCTTCTTCATGTCTCTTCTACATCAACATGTGTCCCCTCTTCTTCATGTCTCTTCTACATTAACATGTGTCCCCTCTTCTTCATGTCTCTTCTACATCAACATGTGTCCCCTCTTCTTCATGTCTCTTCTACATCAACATGTGTCCCCTCTTCTTCATGTTTCTTCTACATCAACATGTGTCCCCTCTTCTTCATGTCTCTTCTACATCAACATGTGTCCCCTCTTCTCCATGTCTCTTCTACATCAACATGTGTCCCCTCTTCTTCATGTCTCTTCTATCAACATGTGTCCCCTCTTCTTCATGTCTCTTCTACATCAACATGTGTCCCCTCTTCTCCATGTCTCTTCTACATCAACATGTGTCCCCTCTTCTTCATGTCTCTTCTACATCAACATGTGTCCCCTCTTCTTCATGTCTCTTCTACATCAACATGTGTCCCCTCTTCTCCATGTCTCTTCTACATCAACATGTGTCCCCTCTTCTTCATGTCTCTTCTACATCAACATGTGTCCCCTCTTCTTCATGTCTCTTCTACATCAACATGTGTCCCCTCTTCTCCATGTCTCTTCTACATCAACATGTGTCCCCTCTTCTCCATGTCTCTTCTACATCACCATGTGTCCCCTCTTCTTCATGTCTCTTCTACATCAACATGTGTCCCCTCTTCTTCATGTCTCTTCTACATCAACAAGGAACAAAGATTCTCTCTCTTTTTGATCCATTTCTATAAAAACCTGTCTGAAAATGAGCTGATCAGATTTTGGCCACTTTATGATGTCATAACGATGTTTTCTCTTGTGTAACCATTAGCCAATCAGCAACCAAGGTAACACCCCGTCAATGTTGTTCTCAATATCTGACTTCATTTGAAATATTTCCACTTTATACTTCCTATTTTAAACTGTATCTAGTCGTTTACTTTTATCTGGACATTAAGAATTTACCCTTAACATTTCAACTTTCGTCAAAGTAACATCCTTTGATTTAAATGTCTCTCATGTCAGTCAGCAATCTATATCAGGACACAATGTGGGGTAAAGCTGAATGAAGGTCAAAATCGAATAGCTTCAGTGGTTCCCTGCCTCCTCACCGAGCTTCAGCATGTCTTCGGACATCAGAGACGCCAGCCGAGCGTCGCCCAGCATCACGGGACAGATGGGGTGAGCCAAGCCGGAGATGGTGAAGCCGGCCTCCGCCATCTTGTTCCTGAACCTGAAATACATATTACAGAGAAAACGTTTTAATGTTTCTCTTGTCTTTATTTCTGGATAAATATTCAGCTTAAAGAAATGGAAGAAATCAGTAGTGTGATTATGTTTGTATGGGCTGCTGAAACTGACATAAAAACCCAGTAGTAACAACTATGAAACACAGCGTTGATTTAATAAGATAAAACAAAATCATTCAATCTGATTTTTTTACAACAGACATTTGAAGCTTCTTTCAAGAAACAGAAGCTTTGAATGTTAGACTTTTGGTTCAGCCCTAGTTTGTCAAGACTGTGTCCAGGATGAAGTCCTTCAAGATGAGGCGTGAGTCTATTTATAATTCTGACCATACAGTATTCATATATCATATGTTCATAGTTACATAACATGGCCTGAAGGCAGCGTGTGGGTGTTACTCAACAAGGTGAAACAAATATATAGGAGATGTATTTATTCCCTGATATACCTAGAAACAACTCTGCTGCCTTTTTATTCCTATTCCTGCCTTTTTATGTTTCTACAATGCTATGTACATTAATATATCTGAAATATCCAGAAGACTAATCTGATTACACTGCAGAGACATTTACGTTTAGTGTCTCTTTTTGTTCTGTTATAACGGCTTGTGCGGAACGCTTTGGCAATACTATGTTTAAAATGTGGTCATAACAATAAAGCCCCTTTGTATTATTGCAGCGGTTCCCGAGGCATTGCAAGTGGGCGGCCAAATAATTTGCAAAACATTATGATTTGTGTGGAAACAAGATTTTTTTTAAATTTGAACCTCCTTTCCTTTCTCTGTCTCGGTCCTCCTTAGCAACGGTCATTACAGTCCTTAGCAACGGTCATTACAGTCCTTAGCAACGTGTCACATGTTCTGAATTGACCAATCAGAACTTTATTTAGCCTCCGTATTGTTTATGGTTGAATGTGGGCCACAAACATTTTTTAGATTCTTAAGTGGGCCCCGAGTTGAAAAAGGTTTGGAACCGCTGTATTATTGTATGGTACTGTACTACGCCGAGTAATAATGTGGATGTAGCGAGCTTCACCCCCCCCGCCCCCCCTGAATGAAGCGCACCTCATGGTTTTGGCCGTCATGCTCTGAGAGATCTCATTGGACGCCAGCAGCAGCTCCACGGCCCGGAGGGCGCAGCCGACCACCGGGGGGGGCAGAGAGTTGGAGAACAGGTACGGCCTAGAGCGCTGCCTCAAGAGGTCGATGAGCGGCTTGGGACCCACCGTGTAGCCCCCTGAGAGAGAGAGAATATATCAGAGTTATATATATATTAGTACCAGACTTCTAGATTTGCAGTCGTCTCATATATCTTTGCACCACATTTTGTGTGTTATCAACATTATTATTTTTATTAGTGAATTTATTGAACATGTTAGAAACAAAACAAACAATAATAATTGTAACAAAGTGAAGCAAAATAAAAAAATAAAGACAGGGTAAGAAAAAAAAGAAGTTTCCGTCATGTTCAAAAGGGGCAAGAAGAAGCTTAAAAACTGTTCTGGTTCCCCTCTAGCGTACATTGTTCATGAAAATAAAGATTAGGTCATCGTCATAGTGACGGATCACACAGAAACGTACCGGCTGCTCCTCCCAGAGCTTTCCCCAGGGTGGAGTTTACGATGTGAACTCTGTCCATCACTCCCAGCAGCTCGTCTGTTCCTCTGCAGCACAGGAGGGACATCATTAGTTATCCACTCAGAGACAGGAAGATACTGCAGAGCTTTAGTGACACCTACGGTCACATCATGTTTATTATACACTGTCTATCTGTTATTCCACATAATCTACATATGTATATATTATTACAGTGTGTATTCTACTGTGCAGTATTTCATTTTATCCTATTATATCTCATATGCATTTACGTCTGTTTGTTCTGCAACTTACTAGCATTACCATTATATCTATTGCACTAATGTATGTCTTTTTTTATGTCCTAAGTATGTTGTATATTGCACTGTTGGAGGAGCCTGAGATTTAAGGTTTGCATTGCCAACCCTACACAACAACACAGACTATAACACTCCTTGTTGTTAAATACTATGTGCAATATATATATATGCCGTTAATAACTGTGTCATATACCTGGCTGCTAAATCTACAGAACTGTTACAGGATTGTAAATTGTGTAATTTGTTATCCTTAATAATTTTTAATGCTTGCTTCTTAGGTAACATTAATCTGTCTTTGGCTCTTTTCTGCTGTAACAATGTCTGTGGGACGAATACAGGTATTCTGATTCACTGGAGACAAAGTGACGAATAAAAGGGACAACAATGAAGAATAAAGCCATGAATCCTTTGAATATCAACAAAACACTAATTCTCCCGGGGCTTGACGTATTTTCTAAGAAAAATTGTGATCAGAATCAGGTTTATCACCAGGTAGGTTGACACGTACGAGGCATTTGACTTGATGTTGTGGTGCGTACATAAAAGTAAAACCAAAATTAAAAACACAGATCGAGAACTATTTTAAGAAAACTATAATAACATTAAAAAATAATAACAAATATAGTATGATGAAATGAAGTGGCCACAAACTCGATATTTTCATGACATTTTCTGAATGAATATTATTGTACTTATAATGATGATGTACAGTGTATACTTGTATGGAGTCAAACTAAGATATCTCGTAGATACAGTGTTGTAGGAACTGCGTTTAATTAACAGCCCAAAAATATTTCTTTTACTACTTTTAACCTTCTGCAAAAACTACCTTTTCTAAAAATGGCCCACCGCTTTCATTTTAATTAAGGGAGGTTCTTTGAGTAAATTAAAAATCAAGAACCTAAAGAATAAATTACAAGAACATGAAGATGGAATGAAGGGTAAAAATACAATTAAAGTAAAAGACTTAGAAAAGCGGGACACTCACAGAAAGTGTTTAAAATAGTGGGAGGATGAAGCAGAGTGAAAGAAGGCAGTTGGCCTCGTGGATTTAAGAAAATATGAAGGTTGAAGATGAATGTGAAGGAAAGAAGGCTTTCAATGCTCGGTGAGATGTACAGTGTCTAAATTGTTTAAAGTTAAACGTAATTAAACTCCATGACATTTATGAGAGGGACTGCTCGAAAGTAGGATGTTTGGGATATCCGTCGTAGCCAGGGTTTACGATCAGTCTTTGTGTGATTTGTACTGAGGAACAAATACCACATCACCGACGGGTGAAAAATAGTGTTTTGGTAACACGGGGTGTTCAGGTAACACTTAAAGACTTTGTTATGGAACGCAAAGCAGAGTAGGGGGCTAGTACACCCTCCTGAGGGTCCGATTGTGGATGTCATGCGAGCAAAACATGGTGAAAACAGTCTGTCAAAATTATAAATCTGGACGGAAATGTTCGGATTTCCAAAGGGAGGTTCTTTGAGTAAATTAAAAATCAAGAACCGAAAGAATTGAACTATTCATATCTTAGACTGCACTGTAACTTTTATCTTTTAATGTTTATTTTATTAGCTTTTCTTTTTAATGACTGATTTTAAATGCCATTTTCTTAATGTCTTTCATTTTTTGTTTTTCTTTTAATGTTTCTTTTATTATCTTTTACTGTTTTTAAATGCCTTTGTCTGAATGTCTTTCATTTTTGTAAAGCACCTTGAATTGCCTGGTGCTGAAAGGTGCTATATAAATAAACTTGCCTTGCCTTACCTTACCTTAATTGAGATATTTACAGGTTAAAAAATATATAGTAAAATATATCAGTATTAACATAGAAATAGAATGGAATAGAATGTGTGCAGTGATTGGATGAGACCCACCTGCCTCGGGCCCCCAGGAACCCGGTAGCGTGGCACTCGTCGATGAACACGAGGGCTCCGTACTGATCAGCCAGATCACAGATTCCTGAGAGAGGAGCTACGTCTCCGTCCATCGAGAAGACGCCGTCCGTCACAACTAGGCGAAGACGAGACGACTGAAGAGGATACGACAATACTTTAATGGTCAGATCAAGTCTGAAATTTGACTTGCATCACAGCAGCTCCATGTGTGACATCAACATGGACAAATACTGATGGGAAAATCCTGAATGTCCTCTTCCAACACGAGAGTAACGTGATAACGAAGGTATCCCAACTGTAGCTGTGTGCATGACAGGACGTGTGATTACCTAGAAGAGCATCAGGACTGTTTGAGGCATATGATAGCTATGTGATTAACATGATGATTCAGCATCTATGGAGAGAGACATATGACAAGCATGCTCATTTCTGACGTGGAGCTAATCTGAAGTAAACATTGAATACTGCTTTCTATTCCTCCATCTTGTGACTGTGTAACTCCCTCTCTTGGATATCAGCATGTGAAGGACACTGTTCAGGAACTAGTTGATGCTCTGTATGTGATGACTACTTCCATTCTGGAGAGGATCACAGATACATGGATCTTGAGATTGAAGCTCAAGCCGGGGACCAGGGAGAGTTTCCTAACAAATATCAAGACACAATACACGAAAAAACCATGAAGGAGGAAACAGAGTCCTGAAGATCAATACTGTGACCCCCATCTGACCCCCTCAGTAATGTGGCTTTAATGCATTGTGGCTTGAAATGGATATATGAGATTGACCTGTGTGACCTCCATCACATACTGTGTGTCCCAACATTCATCATGATCCTTGACATGTCTAATCGATATGAGTTTTTGCGCAGTAATGGTTTCTGTAGAAGCTAATCCCTCACACACCTGAGCCTCTTTGAGCTTGGTCTCCAGGTCTCTGAGGTCCATGTGTTTGTAGCGCAGCCTCTTCGCTCGGCACAGTCGGATCCCATCGATGATCGAGGCGTGATTCAACTCATCGGACAGAACCGCGTCATCCGGGCCCAACAGAACCTGAGTGTCAGAGTGATAGGTGGTTAACACAAGCTGAAGAGATTTCAGATACAAATGTTCAAATACGTCAGTAAATACCCCACTGGTGAATTTAAAAACAGAGGTTGCTAACAAGTGTCTAAATGAGACGACTAAACATCATCACGCCCAACATTAGCCGCCTTTAGCTTAGCGGTGGTGACGTGAAGTCATGTGACCGTGCTGTAGTTCCTTTATAGCCCAACATTAGCCGCCTTTAGCTTAGCGGTGGTGACGTGAAGTCATGTGACCGTGCTGTAGTTCCTTTATAGCCCAACATTAGCCGCCTTTAGCTTAGCGGTGTTGACGTGAAGTCATGTGACCGTGCTGTAGTTCCTTTATAGCCCAACATTAGCCGCCTTTAGCTTAGCGGTGGTGACGTGAAGTCTTGTGACCGTGCTGTAGTTCCTTTATAGCCCAACATTAGCCGCCTTTAGCTTAGCGGTGGTGACGTGAAGTCATGTGACCGTGCTGTAGTTCCTTTATAGCCCAACATTAGCCGCCTTTAGCTTAGCGGTGGTGACGTGAAGTCTTGTGACCGTGCTGTAGTTCCTTTATAGCCCAACATTAGCCGCCTTTAGCTTAGCGGTGGTGACGTGAAGTCATGTGACCGTTTGACACAGGGAGATGCTGCCTTCAGGGTTCAAGATATCCTTGCACTACTCTTTGGGAGAAAGCCTCTCAAGTAGAGACTAAATACCTCAAAGAGTCCAGCGTTAGCATCAAAGCAGCTAGCATACAGGATGCAGTCCTCCCTCTCGTGGAACTCAGCTAGCTTCTGCTCCAGATTCTTGTGTAGATCCTATAAAAAAGAGCAAAGTTAATACCCTTCATTAGATTTAGCTGCAATACAGCTTTGTATATGCTGTTATCCATGTATTATAAGCAGCCATCATACCTGTGTGCCACAGATGAACCTGACAGAGCTCAGTCCAGCTCCGTGAGTATTCAGAGCATCGATCCCAGCCTGAACGACATCGGGGTGACTGGACAGCCCCAGGTAGTTGTTGGCACAGAAATTCAATATGGCTGGAAGAGAAAGAGGTGAACATTAAGGGAGAAAAGGACATGACAATTTAAATCTGTACAACAATTACCACTATAAGCAACTTAAACCCTGCGTTATAAGTTGTGTTGTTTTTTCTTGGGCGCTAACAGAGCTAAAAAAGCTAACACGTCAGAACAAAGGGTGAAAGAATAACAATGCATCCATCCAGAGGGATTTGACTGAGTCAGTTTCACACATGAGGGGCCATGACCTCGAGTCAAAGGGCCATTCATGAATCAGCAGAGTCAAATGTTGGCAAAGGTACAAACTAAAGTGTGAACAAAGGCGATACAAAACACAAAACAGAGCCTAGCTGCAGTGGACGTAGCTTTCCGATTCATATTATGTTTCATTTTATGATAAAAGTCAAGTTTAAATTGATTATCGTTCATGTTTTAAGCCATTTAAAGACAATTCTGGCTTGTGTGTCCTCGGGTAACCTCACAGTACTTCAGTTACTGTAACTAGTTTGAGTCAACATGAGTCAGATTCAATACCAAGAAAACAGAGGAAGAAACGCTGCATTAGAAAAGCGAGTTAGTTTCACACAAGGGGCCACGACCTTCAGTTACTAAGTCAACATAAGTCAAGTTCAACACCTAGATAACAAAGTGGGAGGAACAGAAACACTGGAAAACAACGAGTAGTAAATGGCAAGTCATTTGAGTTGTTTTTCTATATCCATGAATTCAGACGGCTCTTTCTCGGCACTAGTTTGGCATCTTTCTTCTACTAGTCAGCCTTTTTGAGCAACTAGTGACCTTTTTGTCAGACTAGTTAACAAGTTATGGCAAAATTAGCCAAACTAGTGCAACAAAGGACATTTTGACCCATACTAGTTAACTAGAAAAACAAACAAACATCACTAGTTACCTTGGGTGTGTTTAGACTTCACTAGTAAATGAAGCATTTCATGTATCTAGTGACAGGGTTCATACACTTTTTCACCAATGACTTTTCCATGACCTCTCAATGACCTTTACCTAATTTTTCGTGACCAAAAAAAAATTACCACTGAAAATGTTTTATTTGAACATGGAACAGGAAAATAAGGTCTGCATATGAAACATGTTGTGCCTATCTAAAACAAATCAAATAGTAGGCTTACTAGCTTCTACTCGCTGAAGCAACTGCAGTCAGGGAGGCAAACTCATCAGGTATGAAAAAGGTGACAAGGATCCGAGCCCCCCGACCCCACGGAATATCGGCTTTAAAATGAGGAACAGAGGATTTTAGCAGTCAGAACAACTAAAGCAGCAGGTAATAATAACAGAAACGCCTAAGAGTCACATCTAATAGAAATATATAAAAGCATTTATTTTAATTGTGTAGCAGTCAGTTTATAATTCTGGCTGTTGAGCATTTTGAAAATGTATTTTCATGCCTCTGTGCAAGGCTTAGTCTTTCTATCTTTATAGCCACTGGTGTAAAGTAACTAAGTTCATAAACTCAACAAGTACTACACGTGGGTACAATTTTGAGATACTTGTACTTTAATTAAGTATTTCAAGGTTTTGCTACTGTGTACTTCTACTCCTCTACAGTTCAGAGGTACATGGTGTACTTCTACTCCTCTACAGTTCAGAGGTACATGGTGTACTTCTACTCTTCTACAGTTCAGAGGTACATGGTGTACTTCTACTCCTCTACAGTTCAGAGGTACATGGTGTACTTCTACTCCTCTACAGTTCAGAGGTACATGGTGTACTTCTACAGTTCAGAGGTACATGGTGTACTTTTCCTCCACTACATGTATTTAGTACCTTTAGTTACTTCACAGATCTGGATGAATGATGTGAAATCTAACCAAGTGTTAAATCAGACTTTAGTTCCACCTGGAGTAAATCCACAAGCTTCCCTGCAGTCTACAAAGTCATTCAAACTAGCTGCACCTTTACCAGCTTTGAGAACACTTTAATGATCAATCATTATAAAACATATCATATATATTATTCTGAAATGGACCAATCTGCACAATCACTACTTTTACTGTCGCTACTTTCACTATATTTTGATGAGAATACTTTTCTACTTTCACTTGAGGAACATTTGGAATGCATGACTTTTACTGTGATAGAGTATTCCTACACTCTGAGTACTTCTACTTTTACTCAAGAACAAGATCTGAGTACTTCTACTTTTACTCAAGTACAAGATCTGAGTACTTCTACTTTTACTCAAGTACAAGATCTGAGTACTTCTACTTTTACTCAAGTACAAGATCTGAGTACTTCTACTTTTACTCAAGTACAATACCTGAGTACTTCTACTTTTACTCAAGTACAAGACCTGAGTACTTCTACTTTTACTAGCACAATATCTATATTTATACCACCTCTGTTTATAGCCTATGAAAAAAACTATTAGAAAACGAAGGCTAAAGCTAACGTTAGCAGATAGTGACAATGTATGCTAGCTAGCTAGCTCAACGATTCCTTAAATAATATTACGACAGAAAAACTTTTCAGTTCACATCACGCTCTGCCGCTCTGCTCTGCACACCTGAACGGCCCGTTCTAACAGCTGTTCACCAGCGGCTCAGTCTGTGCCACAGTGACTCCGCACAGTTAACGAACGCACCGTAGATAATGTAGCTGACCCTCATCCCGGAGCAGCAGAGTTCAGCCGACAGGCAGGAAGACTCGAGCACACAGCTCGCGCTTCATATATTAAAAAACAACACCATGCGCGTCATGATGGCACATAACAGCTCGCGACCGCAGATTATTTCGGCGATTAGATCAAATGTAAATTAAATTTGACGCAACTTTAGTTACATTTCCATGACTTTTCCAAAACTTTGGGAAAAATATTGTTTTCCATAACTTTTCCAGGACCTGGAATTTGCATTTTGAATTTCCATGACTTTTCCAGGTTTTCAATGACCGTACGAACCCTGTAGTGAGCATTTAGGGATTCACCAGGTCAAACAGTACATATTTAACAAGCCTCACTAGATAACTTACTAGTCGAAGACAAAATACTCACTAGTTAACAACAGTGGCGGAGCTGGGGGGTGGCTGGGGGTGGCCGTGGCCACCCCCAGCTGAATCCTGGCCAACCTATTGGCCACCCCAAACACTCTCACCACGGGGGCCCAAACTATTTTAGAACATTAAGAAAAAAATGTTTAAGTAACCTTTCATCATTCATCAAGAATTAACATTAATAGGACGTTATATCGATAATGTAAAGTACTCACTAAACTTACAATTCATTTAACTTATTTTCTTCCAAAAGTTAATTATCCAAAGCCTCTGTACACCACGTTCTATTTACATGTAATGGTTTGGTCCTGCCTCCAAACGTGGTGCAGCACCGCCGGCACTTTCTAGCAGACACTAGTGTGAGCAGGGATGCTAGTACTTACGTGTGTAGTACCATGTCTCAAGGACTCACAAAGTCAGGCTTTCAAAAGAGAAAAGAAAGGAGAGAAAAACAAGAGAGAGAGACTAAAGGGCGACAGTATGTCACCCAGTTTTTCAAAAGAAAAGGTGGGTGTGGTCCATGAGTGGTGGAATGATGTCTGTTAGCTAAGCTTAGTCCATTGTAAATAATAATTGTTATGTTTTTTTTTACTAAGCTGACATTAAGTACTGTTAATATCTATACAGGTTTTTAATTGCACTGCTCTTTCAGCTGACATTTAATAAATGCAGGTAGATTTTTAGCAGCTATTCATACTAAATCAGTTGTCCCTCCCCCTGGTGCCAGGACCAACAGATCCATCTCTAGGCTCAGCAGCCCTGTACCCCCATAAGGCTGAACCTGAACCAGCTTTTCTCCCAACTGAAGGAGGTGAGCAGCATTGTGTTGAATGCCATGCCACTGAACATATCTGAAGGGAGACTGGAATACAAAATATATATATATATATATCAAAACAAAAAGCTAGCATCTAATTTCAATTACACATTTCAAACACAGTATTTTCCCACATATGTAAGTTATATTTATTTAGATTTATGCATTCATGTTGAGAATGTTCCATTCAAAAATGTTATTATTAAAAATGCATTTACACTGTCGCGCCACCTAACCATTCGCCAAAATGTTTTTAATACCAACGGTAACCGGCCAAGCGCCGTGCAAAAAACAATCTTCAAATAAAAGAAAGTCACCGGAGGAGTTAAAGGAGAGTGACAGGGAGTATGAGAAGAAGAGGGAGAGAAAGTTCCAGCTTGATCGATGGAGTTGGCTTCTAGTGGTGCAGTGACGCGTCCTAAAACCCTTTTATAATCTATAGATTAGATTTATGAATCGAAAATTATAAAAGTAGGGTAGACATGTGGAGATTATCCGGCTGAACAAAACGTTTGTTTTCCACAGACCTTATTTCCAGCTATTTTCCAAAAACCTGTGGAGAAATCCCATTGCTTTCTGTGGAGGGAACCAGCAGCTTACTTCCTGGTTTTAGGACGTGTCACTGGCTGCACCTCTCAATATGATGCCAATATAAACAAGGTCTTCTGTCGGCTCTGTACATCAATGCCGACCTATGCTGACAAGTAAGTGAAGAGTAGAAAATATAAAGGTATTGGCTAAAGGGAAATGTCCCAGCAGTTTAGGATAATGAAGGTTCTAATCTAATCTGCTACATAGTAGGGGTGTAACGGTACACGTACCCGTACCGAAATTATTCGGTACGGGCCCTTCGGTTCGGTACACGTGTGTACCGAAGTGTACCGAACGAATATAACGTTAAACGTAAAAAATTGAGAACGTGAACAACTTCTTGGAAGTAATCTCAGGTGCTGCGTCGCAGCATTCAGAGTAATTTCCTCACATTGTGTTCAACGCGTCATAGAGCGAGCAAGTCATTTAATTGGACGAGAGGCATACTATGAGAGCTGGTCAGAGGGATGCGTTCAAATGTAGTCAGTAATTTGAGGAAATGTCGAAATGGCGAACGCAGATAAAGTTGAGCTCGAAAATCCTCCAGCATCATTGAAGTCTACGGTTTGGGAACATTTTGGTTTCGCAGTTACGTACAAGGATGACGGACAAAGACAGGTGGACCGAACCAAAGCTGTTTGTCTGCATTGTTCAACTAAAATTGGTTACGCGGCTGGCAATACATCAAACTTGCACACTCATTTGAAAAGGCATCACCCGAACGTGAATATCACCGGTACCAAAAGATAAAAGACTGAAGTGCAAACCCAACTCCCACTAGCATTTAAGCCTCCACCACTCGCAAAAAGTTCAGACCAAGCCAAAGCTATTACAAACGCCAAATATCCTTATGTTGCCATGTTAGCAAAGCGCTACCTGGCTGTATCTGCTACCTCTGTCCCTAGCGAGAGGTTGTTCTCCACAGCAGGAGACATTGTTAGTGCCAGCAGATCTGCCCTTTCGGCAAGCAATGTGGACAAGTTCATTTTTCTTTAAAAAAACATGAAAATACAATGACAAGCAAGTCCTAATGTCAAACTGGCTGCTTAGGTACTAGTACAGATTATTTCAGTTAATCGAAAAGCTGCACCTTAATGTTTATTTTATTTTGTATTTATTTGAGTGAATATTCATAGTTTAATAATAATTAAAAACCCAAAACTAATAGTTTATGTTTTGTGAGTACTAGTACAGTAAAGTTCAAATACAGATTATTTCAGTTCATCGAAATGCTGCACCTTAAAGGTGGGGTAGGTAAATTTCAGAAACCGGCTCGAGATACACTTTTTGTTATATTCCATGGAATGCTCTTAACATCCCGATAGCAATGAATATCTTAAGTGCTTTGACAAAAAATCCATAAAAAAATGTCATCTGTGGAAGCCGTAGTACTGTAAAAAGTACAACCAATCCGTTTAGCCGGCCAAACGGATTGGATTGCCGCACTGTCTGTCAGCCTTCCATCTCGTGCACGCACAAATGTATCTTGTGCCCTCATTGGGCATGCGGTAATTGGGCGTGCATTGCGTGTTCATGTGTGTTGGAGGAGGTGCTCTGTAAGGAAGTCTAAAGGAAGGGGCGGATTCTTTTCGGCTGTGTACTTTCAAATTTTAGTGCAATCGAGCCGGTTTCTGAAACTTACCTACCCCACCTTTAATGTTTATTTTATTATATTTTGTATTTATTTGAGTGAATACATTATTCACAGTTTAATAATAATGAAAACAAATTTTTTATGTTTTGTGATAATTTTTTCTGCTGTACCGAAAACGTACCGAACCGAACCGTGACCTAAAAACCGAGGTACGTACCGAACCGAAATGTTTGTGAACCGTTACACCCCTACTACATAGCCATTACATTTCTAACTCCTAATGACAGGAAGGCAGAAAGCGCATTATACAAATAATAATACTCATAATAATAGCAGACATTTTTTATCAATGACCACAATATCATTATTTTAATAAACCAAATATGAACAATTGAGGAAAATGAGGAAGACCTGATTATTCAAATGTTGTAGTACAAGTAGTAATGTAGTTAGTGCATAAATTACTATTGCAACAAATGTGTTAATTTTCTTCATTATTAGTCGATTTTTTTTTGGACGAATGCTCCGGGCCAGTGGTTACAATGGTGGGGCCAGTGGTTACAATGGTGGGGCCAGTGGTTACAATGGTGGGGCCAGTGGTTACAATGGTGGGGCCAGAGGTTACAATGGTGGGGCCAGAGGTTACAATGGTGGGGCCAGAGGTTACAATGGTGGGGCCAGTGACAATACAAGTTCACCGGCCCGGAGGGCCAGTGGCATTTTACCCTTAATGTCTAACAGGGTTAAGGGCTATTGTTTATTGTTATTTACTTTAAGATGTTTATTCTTAACCTATCATTTAATTTAAAAACTCTTATTTAAATGATGTGTGTGTGTGTCTCTGTATTCCTGATGATACACTGAGAGAATGAGCCCATAGTGCTGCTGATCACCATAAGCTAAACAGTCTGTATATTGCATTACATTTGTATAATGTAAGCTTCGTTGATACTTTGCCTGCAGGAATACGAAAGAAATTGTTAGATATACTGAATATTATTTGATCTATTCCACTACTTGATCCCAAATAATGTAGAGGTGTGTTGTAGGTGCCTTAAATAAGCCCTTATTTTATAGTGAGATGTATTTTTATGTTCATATAATAGTGATTTCAATGCCACCCCAAAATGATCACTGGTTCCATCCTGGCCACCCCACTGAAAATGTCCTGGCTCCGCCACTGGTTAACAAGTAGTGGTGTCTTTGGAGTTTAATAGTTGACTTTGAATAATTGTAATCACTTTTTTAAACAAGTTAAAGCAAAAATGTTGTGCTCGTTTAAGCCAACTAGTTAACTATTGAGGCTCAGGCGCTGGCTTATCTTTGAGCATTCCTGATCCACCTGATGGGCCCAGCCTAACTGAGCATCAAAATAAATCCCCAAATATTTAAAACGTGAAACCTGCTCAACTCCCTCCCTGTTGATAAGGACGGGGCTGTGATCACCTGCTGATTTGGGATGAAAATACCAACCAATCAGGACTCAGGAATCTACTCAATCCCACATGCTTGATTTACGTTACGCACACTAATAAACAACCCTGAGGATGCTTACCTGGTAACTAGTAAGGTCAAAATAGACTTCCAACTTCAATTTCCATTAGTTACACTAGTTGGCCTCATATTGAACTTACTTTCTCTCACACACATTTGTGCTATCCTTTATACAGAGTCTATTGTTGCTAACTAGTCAATGCAATAATGCTGACTAGTTAGGGTCTGTTTTGAAGTATTAGTTAACTAGTGGGGCTCTCTTTGTTATTCTAGTTACCTAGTATGATCCAAAATACTTATTTACTTGAACGATTTAGGGGGTATTTTGACCCTTTGTTTTGTTAACCAGAGACGTGCTCAAACAACCAAACATGTTGACTCGTGGATTGTTGTCACTAGCTAGCTGCATTAACATGTCTATGTCAGTAACATGTCGAGATATACCAAATGGTGGGTTCAAGGACAATCAGATTGCCTTGCAACAAAGTAATGAAGAACATGAAGAGCCCACTCACTGCTGCGGCTGCCCTGCACGTTGATCTGCGGTCCCTGCTTTGAGGTGATAATTCTCTCCGCTTTCCACGTCCCTGCGGCTCGGATCCCCTCCAGCTCGCTCTCCAGCACGGCTCTGGCTTCAGAAACAGCGGCGTAGCTCCGGTGGAGAACCGGGGCCGCGGGCCGTAGGGCGACCCGGGCCGGAAGCACCAAACCCCGGGCAACTTTACCGAGAGACATAACGGAGGATCGGTGTGTGCCAGGTGTCAGAAGAGAAACGTGCAGGAAGGCAGCAGAACGTAAAGATAGAAAGAGGGGGCGGGGCTACGTCACGTAACAGAGGGAGGCGTAGGTGCGGCGGACCAATCAGAGAACAGGACACTTGCGAGGTGGCTTGTTTTGACCAATCAGATTTCAGATAGTGTTTACTAGCGTTATACAGACATGGTTCTGATCCACGATACTGAGATGTGTTGCCTAATCTATATTGATTCAATGTTTGGCTGTTTATTTGTCTTCATTTACACAGCTTTATCTCTAAGTAGTTGTACAAAATGTACAGAATTACAACTAAAAACCCATTTCTTATTTCGGTTTCATACAAACACTACCACTGACCCTGTTACCCTCTGTTACCCTTAACCATTCATTTATAGTTTTTAAATTCTACTGCATTGTTATATATATTGATATATACATACACATACGAGGAATGTATTTGCTTTGTTGGATGGCGGTGCATTCATAAACACAGTAAGAGTAAAGTTTGAAAACTGTCATACTAATTCAAATATAAAAATGTATGTTTACAAGAAATATAAATATACAGGAAATATTCATCATATTTTTATATTGATTTAATATGGTAAATGGACTGTACGCTTTATCAGGTATTTTACCCCTATCTATGTGTATATAGACTTCTTGCACTATTTTTGTATTTGTATTTTTAAACATAAAAATATTTGGCCCCATACCTGCAAAGCTATAAATAGGATTATACAGTTAATGCACATTAATTCATTGATGTTAGAATAAAACCAGCCGGTCTTCCAGTTAATATTTCAGTTTAATATATGACAGCAGTGCCAGGACTTCCTGTTGAACTTCAAGTAAGACATTTTCACAGGGGAATGCTGGATGTAAAAAAAAAAACATCATTCTCTAACATCCTCCATCAAACTCTTTCCTTATGTAATATCACATCTGCTCTGACATACAAGCTAACAGTGTGCTACTTGGACAGGGGCGTTTTCTGCAACCAATCACCATGACATATACATATATATATATATATTTAACAGCAATATAATACATCATCTATGTTGCAAAAGTCTGTGACAATATTATCTCTTTTGTTTTTTAAACAGCAGGAATGTAACCATATAAAATGTGCAAATGTTTGCATCCCACACATGGACAAACCCTCATTACGACGTCAAGTAAAACCTCCGCCCTTCATCAAATAACGTTACCTTTTATTGGTTAAAAAAACATGTTTGCTCCACCGTACAGAGCAGTATTATACACAGCTGTGCGTCCTTCAGGTATGGGTTGTAATGCCCATTCCTCTCCCAGCAGCTGAAGCTTCGTGAGTGTTATTAGTTTCTCTGAAGTGTAGTTAAGACTCGGAGGTGTTGTTATCCTGAGAGGAAGCTCGCACCGACGGCAGACGCTCAGCCGCTTCTGCTCGTCCCGCCAGAAACTTATCAAATTCTGCAGAGAGAGAGAAGCAGGGTGAGATCAGAAATCAGAAATGCTTTTGCAACATTTTTGCTTTTTTTCTATGTTTCCTTTTCAACTCTCATTGATTGTGAAGCACCTTGAGATGTTTTTAAAGTGTGCTATACAAATGAAATGTATGTATGTGTTGGAGAAATACTGTTTTCTCCACTCTTTGGGTTGTTTTAATGCACTGATATCATGTGTGGCTCTGAACTGTGTATGACCTTGCAGCTGCCTCTTCTTGTGATAGGAGGAGGCAGGGCATTTCAGGTTGTTGATATTTATGAGAAGACAGACTTGCTGTCTCCTAAATATCTAATTTCTATGAAGCGTGAAGGAAGTACGTGACTCTTTCCAGAAGACGTCGCAGATGACCCGACTTTCCGACACCCGCGGCTGATATTAGCGCCACCTCGATTTACGACTTTGTTGTTATCTCCTGTGTTTTGGACGATATAAGCCTGATGTTTTTTGCTGTTCCTTTGAGCAACATACCTCATGTGTGTGAGTTAACCCATATCCTTTGTTTGTGATTTAACTCTGCTCCTTCTTGCAAGAATAAATTAGTTACCTGATCATTGATTCTCAACCTGGTGTCGAGTGATATTTTTTCTAACATATTGGTCCTTCGACCCGGAATCCAAGATCTCCTTTTTTCTCCGGACAAACGAGCCTGACACTGTGCCAGTGGCGGAGCCAGGACATTTTCAGTGGGGTGGCCAGGATGGAACCAGTGATCATTTTGGGGTGGCATTGAAATCACTATTATATGAACATAAAAATACATCTCACTATAAAATAAGGGGTTATTTAAGGCACCTACAACATACCTCTACATTATTTGGGATCAAGTGGTGGAATAGATCAAATAATATTTCCATTTGAGAGGGTAGTGATTAGTAAAATATGCATGAATAAAAAATAAAAAGTTAACTAGGTGAAAAAAGGTAAGATACACTTTTAAAACTTGTTGAGAGCTAAAACTAGTCTTTGCTGCTGCCTCAAAGAGGAGCAGGGGGGAGAGGAGGGAGAGGAGGGAGACAGATGAGGCTGGTTCAGGAGCACAGACACACTTACAACTATAAATGAACCAAAAATAAATAAACAAGTTTCAGTGTTTTTTTCACATATAGGAAATGGTATGTTATTGGTTATGGCCATGATTTTATGATTATTGAAATGTATACAGTTCTGTTTCATATAGGTGTTTCCATAGATCTAGTCTCTTTACTTCCCCCTCAAAATGCACCAGATTGATGCATTTAACTCCAACATTTAAAAAAAAATCTTACCGGGGGAGCATGCCCCCGGACCCCCCTAGACTATTTGAGGTCCATCCCCACTTTAAATCACATTGATAGGTTCCTAAATACATTTACCATTTTTTTTAAATAGTAACCCATGTCCATATGTTTATTTGTGGGTAGTAGATTTAAACTATAGGGCTATCACTATGGGCCCTGCCTGTACCTGTTCGCTCTGCCATGGCGTGAAGGGTCTGCTAACAAGCGACCAACAGAAAGGTTAATGTTGTTGCACGTCACGTCACCTCACTATTTGATATAAGACTAACATTCCTGACAATAGATCTCAATAGTCATCTTTTATGGTGTAAATGCATTTTTAATAATAACATTTTTGAATGGAACATTCTCAACATGAATGCATAAATCCAAATAAATATAACTTAAATATGTGGGAAAATACTGTGTTTGAAATGTGTAATTGAAATTAGATGCTAGCTTTTTGTTTTGATATATATATATATATATATATATATATATATATATATTGTATTCCAGTCTCCCTTCAGATATGTTAAGTGGCATGGCATTCAACACAATGCTGCTCACCTCCTTCAGTTGGGAGAAAAGCTGGTTCAGGTTCAGCCTTATGGGGGTACAGGGCTGCTGAGCCTAGAGATGGATCTGTTGGTCCTGGCACCAGGGGGAGGGACAACTGATTTACTATGAATAGCTGCTAATAATCTGCCTGTATTTGTTAAATGTCAGCTAAAAGACCAGTGCAATTAAAAACCTGTATAGATATTAACAGTACTTAATGTCAGCTTAGTAAAAAAAAACATAACAATTATTATTTACAATGGACTAAGCTTAGCTAACAGACATAATTCCACCACTCATGGACCACACCCACCTTTTCTTTTGAAAGACTGGGTGTCGCCCTTTAGTCCCTCTCTCTTGTTTTTCTCTCCTTTCTTTTCTCTTTTGAAAGCCTGACTTTGTGAGTCCTTGAGACATGGTACTACACACGTAAGTACTAGCATCCCTGCTCCTCACATGCTCACACTAGTGTCTGCTAGAAAGTGCCGGCGGTGCTGCACCGCGTTTGGAGGCAGGACCAAACCATTACATGTAAATAGAACGTGGTGTACAGAGGCTTTGGATAATTAACTTTTGGAAGAAAATAAGTGAAATGAATTGTAAGTTTAGTGAGTACTTTACATTATCGATATAACGTCCTATTAATGTTAATTCTTAATGAATGATGAAAGGTTACTTAAACATTTTTTTCTTAATGTTCTAAAATAGTTTGGGCCCCCGTGGTGAGAGTGTTTGGGGTGGCCAATAGGGTGGCCAGGATTCAGCTGGGGGTGGCCACGGCCACCCCCAGCCACCCCCCAGCTCCGCCACTGCACTGTGCACAGGGAGTCGAGAGACTCTTAGAAAAAGACCCCTACCTTGTTTCCCTTACAAAGAAACAATTTGGTAAATAGGGGGGCCAGGTTACGCTGGAGAGGAGAGGAGTGACGGATCCTTTAACTACCGACACAGGAGAGAAAGTCAATACAGGCACCGTTTTGGTTTCAACCCCTTCAACCAAAAAAGTCCTAGAAAGACACAGGTAAACTTATCTAAAGTACTTTTAAATGGTTTGTGGTTTCAAACTAGAGGCCTCGGGTATAAGTAGTTTGTGGTTCAAACTATGAGGTCAGTTTTTTTTTATTTCTTAAAAAACTAAAGGGATCTTATAGTTCGTGGGTGGACTATAGGGCACATTTTCTTAGTTTTACTAAAACTATTGTGTGACTTTATAGTAGGATACAAGGTACGGCTATTTTATAGTGGGAGACTGAGTACGGCTATGGGTATTTTCTTAGTTTTGGGGAAAACTAGGACAGTTTAGTTTTCTTAGTTTTGCTAACAACTATTGTGAGTCTGTAGTACGAGGTACGGCTATGGGCATTTTCTGAGTTTTGGGGAAAACTTTGACAGTTTAGTTTTGCTAAAACTATTGTGAGTCTATAGTACGAGGTACGGCTATGAGTATTTTACCTAGTTTTGCGGAAAACTAGGACAGTTTAGTTTTCTGGGTTTTGCTAAAACCGTTGTGAGTTTTATAGTTTATACGTAAGCTATAGGGCATTTTTACTTAGTTTTGGGGAAAACTATAGAAGTCTAATCATGGGTTCATGCTGCAGCAAGACCCGTGGGAAGAAGACAGAAACAGAAATAATCGTTTTATCAGGGGATGCTAAATGGATGCAGTTGAAGCATAGAACAAGCGTAAAAAGTAATGCTGTCAAAATTATCGCGTTAACGGCGGTAATTAATTTTTTGAATGAATTGCGTTAAAATATTTAACGCAATTAACGCATGTGCAGAATGGCCCGCCCCATACATCCCACCAATGGCAGCGCCAGGGTATGGCTGGGGTAGGCTACACCCATACCAAGAAATGGCTTAGCCCCTCCGTGTGCACAGACGGGGGGTGCTGTTAACGTCGGTCTGTACAACGGATTTGTGCCAAAACTACGCCAACCGGCTGCGGAGGGAGACTCTTTCCCCCCCCCCCCCTCCTTCACTGGAGAACTGCGCTAAAACAGCTGATCACAACGTTCACACTCTGTGGTCGCGAAGTACTCCGCTAGCGTTTTTAATCATATAAGTGAAAACGTTTCCCTTAAAGGTTTTTTGTGTGAAATACATCAGAAATAAAGAATACAAATATAAAACACAGCCTGAGGTGTGCTCACTGCTGCTCTCTGATTGGTGTGTTGCTTGACCAATGACCCCCGACCTTTGTTTTGTTATCATTACGTGGCTGTGTGTTTAGATGAAAGCCCAGTGGCGATCTGTTCATCTGTTACACTGATTATACAGTCAAGCCATCGAAAATAATATGATATACAGTACAGTACAAGTGGCCTACTTCTGGGTCTCTGTGTTTCATTCAAGCTCGGCTCCGTGTGTGTGGCACGAGCGCATTTTGTGAGTGCGCGAGCGGTAACGTGGAATGTTGTTGTTAGCATCTGGTTAGCTAGCTATGCTAACGGATATAAAGAGCTGTTTCTACACCAAGGTGGAGGAGAGTCCTCTCCTGTCAGACTGAGAGGATCTTATAACCTCAGCTCAGTGAGGTAAGGACTCTCTCAGTGTTTAGATAGTTCACTTTAGTGTAAGTTATCTCAGTGTCAAACGGTTTGGTCACCATTTATGCAAACAAGAATTTGCGAGGAACACCTTTTATATGACCATTATAGTTATTAAAAAATAGGAGAATAAATGAAAAACGGGTATGAAATACTATAGGACAGTAACACAAGAATACAGTTTAAAAGAGGAGTGATTAGTCAAAATATCCATACAGAAAAAGTAAATCTGTTTACAGTTCTGTTTCATATGGATGCTGAGAGATGTAGGCTATCCATAGATCTCTTCATGTTGCTCTCAAAGTGCACCAGATTGATGCTTTTAACTTCAATATTTTAAAAACATCTTCCCGGGGGAGCATGCCCCCAGACCCTCCTAGAGGAGGTCCACCCCCACCTAAAACATGTTCACATGGATAGGATACTAAATACATTTGCACATTTTTTATATGGTGGCCTATGTCCATATGTTTCTGTGTTGGTGGTCGTGCCACAACCGTGCATGCATGCACAGATCATAGGTGCGCTATACAAAAGCACTACACCCTGCAATGTGTGTGAAAGACAACAGACTTTACAGCATGTTGTTTTAAATTGAAGTTGCGTTGGTGTTTGTGTGTTGGTTGTTGATGGCAGTGTGTGCCCCCCTTTGGTAAATGATTGCCCCCCCATTTGATTTGTTCTAGAGCCGACCCTGTGTAACGGGAATGGAAAAAGGGAGGAAGAAGAGGATTTATTAGGGGCTATGATGTGGTTAGCTGAAGCGAGGAATAGAAGGGAAGGAAAAGAGAGAAAAGTCCAACTATATTTTCTCAAGCCATGTCTGCAAACCTAGCAAAATTTGATCCACCTGAGGGCAGCCAAATATTACTCTATGTAGATGACATTCTGATATGCTCTAGAACACAGGAACAATGTCAAAAAGATACACTGGCGTTGTTACAATACCTATCAGAGCAGGGGCACAAAGTGAGTAAGAGCAAGCTACAACTATGGAAGTTGAAAGTGAAATATGATCTGTTGAAAGAAGGTAGATCCCTTGATGATGCACGGAAAACAGCTGTCTTACAGGTCCCGAAACCACTGACAAAGAGACAGATGATGTCATTTTTGGGCATGACTAACTTCTGTCGTAGTTGGATTCCTAATTACGCAGAATTAGTGAACCCTCTGTCGAGGCTGATTTATGACCTGCCTATGGCAGCACATGACAAGCTACAATGGAATGAGAACGCGGGAAAATCTTTTGTGAAAGTTAAGCAGATGTTAACCAGTTCCTCAGTTTTAGGCCTACCAAATTATGCAAAGCCCTTTGTTTAGACAGCAGATTGTAAGAATGGATTTATGACGTCAGTACTCACTCAACTACATGGGGGGGAAGAATAGACCAGTGGCATTTTACTCCTCACAGTTGGACACCATAGCTCGAGCCATGCCCATTTGTTTACAAGCAGTAATAGCAGCCTCCATGGCAGTACAGGCATCTGCAACAATAGTGCTTTTTAGATCCTTGACTCTAAAAGTAACTCACGCAGTGTCCGTACTATTGTTACAAAATAAACAAACCTATATGTCACCAGCTAGACATTTAGCATGCATCGCTACGTTGTTATCACAACCAAATCTTACTATCGAGAGATGTAATACTTTAAATCCAGCTACACTACTGCTAGTAGAGATAGATGGGGAGCCACATGACTGTATCGCAGAAATTGAGAACAGAGTGTTACCAAGGACAGACCTGACTGACATTCCCTTCCCAGATGCAGACATAACGATGTATGTTGACGGTTCATGTAAGAGGAATCTTGATGGAACTAATGCTGTAGTGACACAGACGAAACTGCTCAAGGGCGCAGCATTGCCGTCTCACTTATCAGCACAGGCAGCAGAACTAATCGCACTAACAGAGGCATGCAAACTGGGAAAAGGGAAGACAGTTAACATTTACACAGACAGCAACTATGCTTATTCATGTATACATGTGTTTGCACAACAATGGAAAAATAGGGGGATGGTAACATCCACAAACAAACCTATTACACATAAAGATTTGATCATATCACTTTTGGATGCAGTACAACTCCCTAAGAGAGTGGCGGTCTGTAAGTGTGCAGCACACACTACAGGGACGGACCCAATTTCCACAGGGAACCGGAAGGCAGATGAAGAGGCTAAGAAAGCAGCGCAAAGACAGTGACCAATGTATTTCTGAAAATATGGAACACATTGATCATGACATCCTAAAAGACATGCAAGCAAATGCACCTGACAGAGAAAAGATATACTGGAAGAAGAAGTTGTGTACACAGAATAAAGAGGGGTTGTGGGAAAGTACAGAAGGCAAATTTGTATTACCAAATAGCTTATTTCGATATGCAGCTATATTGAGCCATGGGTTGGACCACGGCTCAACAGTGGGGATGGTGGAAGTAATACAGAAGATATTCACAGCCTATGGCTTTACAAACTACTCTAAAAAAAAAAATGGTTTAGCATGTTCTGTGTGTGCACAGTATAACCCTCAGGGACAGTTCAAACCAGGTAGAATAGCTGAGCCAGTATCCGTCTCAGTACATTTGCATGGACTTTATTGAACTAAATAAATATGAGGGAATGAAATATTGTCTAACAATCATTGACATGTACTCAAAATGGATTGAAGTTTTTCCAACTAGGAATCCGGATGCATTGACGGTGGCTAAAGCATTGACAAATCACATAATCCCACGTTTTGGAATTCCGGAAAAGATCTATAGTGATAATGGCACACACTTTGTAAATAAAGTAATTCAGGATTTGACAGCTGTATTTGGAATACAATTAAAACAACATTGTTCTTATCATCCACAATCAGCAGGGTTGATAGAAAGAAATAATGGTACAGTAAAAGCTAAACTGAAGAAGATGATGGCCGAGACAGGGAAAACATGGATGAGATGCTTAGCACCAGTGATGCTAAGCATGCACATTCTACCTAGTGCTCGAGGGCTGTCACCTTTTGAAATGTTATATGGAAGACCATATTATCTGCCTGAGTTAAAACCATTTGTAAGAGAGGACGAGAGTATAAGTGAAAACACAGCAGAATTTATGGCAAACATTTTTAGAAGAAAAGAGATCACAAATGTTCTTGTCCCCTCTGCACAGGAAGTACCTGACACTACACAGACAGTGAAACCAGGAGAGTGAGTAAAGAGCGATAAAGAGGAAGAGCTGGCACTCGCCCAAGTGGGAGGGTCCCTACCAAGCACTCCTGTCTACACCGACTGCAGTTAGAGTGGCGGAGAGACCATCCTGGATACATCTGACTGTGAAGCTGTTTAAACCTAAAGACAGAAACTCGCCTCTACTGTGGTGAAGTCTGGCTACAAAGGGAGGTGATTCCAATAAGGACACTTGTCTCAAACCAGTGAAGAAACCAACAGAACCCAGTAGAATTTAAAGAGTGGAAGTTAGCAGGGAAACAGTAACGGGTCTGAGTGATAGAAACAGACGATGTACAGAGAAAGAATTAGGCCATGGCATCCATTCGGATTACATTAAAACATGTGCCTATACAATCTACCTACCTCAGCCGTTTGGGTACTTTTGTATATGAATTTTTTATCTTTTATAATCATTTGTATTTTTCCAAGTTCTATGTTATTCCATAGTATAAACAGGAGGGATGTGTTGGAGAAATACTGTTTTCTCCACTCTTTGGGTTGTTTTAATGCACTGATATCATGTGTGGCTCTGAACTGTGTGTGACCTTGCAGCTGCCTCTTCTTGTGATAGGAGGAGGCAGGGCATTTCAGGTTGTTGATATTTATGAGAAGACAGACTTGCTGTCTCCTAAATATCTAATTTCTATGAAGCGTGAAGGAAGTACGCAACTCTTTCCAGAAGACGTCACAGATGACCCGACTTTCCGACACCCGCGGCTGATATTAGCGCCACCTCGATTTACGACTTTGTTGTTATCTCCTGTGTTTTGGACGATATAAGCCGGATGTTTTTTGCTGTTCCTTTGAGCAACATACCTCATGTGTGTGAGTTAACCCATATCCTTTGTTTGTGGTTTAACTCTTTCTAACAGTATGTGTATATTCTTCCTACAGTGGGGGTTTATAAACTGTTAGAGTAAGGGGACAGTGCAGATACAAAGGTAACATAAACGAGTAGGTGGGAAGTTCATAATGCTTTCTGTTCCATATTTATTTTACATTTTCCTCATTTTACCTTTGTTTCTTGTGTGATTTTTGTTTGTAAAGTGACTTGAAATACCTAAAAAAGCCCTATATAAATTAAATGTATTATTACTAGACAAACATATTAAATAAAGAGGTAAGTAAACGTTCATAAAAGCAAATCCAGTGTTTGTTGTGTGAAATGTTTTTCTGTAAAGTGAGTTTGAGTACCTAGAAAAGCGCTATATAAATTAGATGTATTATTATTATTATTATTATAAGACTAATGAAGCTCAGCGCAAGTTATTTCAGGAAGACTGGTTCCCACGCTCTCATTCACAATTCTCTCTCACTCACTCGCCCTTCCTTCAATAAGCAAGGGCGCGTCATACCCCAGCTAAACCAATCAGTCCCGTCTCATCCCCCACGAGCCAATCACAGCACACCCGGCAAACGTTTAAATCTGATCCTTTTCTCCCTCGCCAGCATCGTTCAGAGAATTGATGCAACCCACCTCCACCTCCTTCACCTCCTCCTTCACCTCCTTCACCTCCTTCACCTCCAGTCATCAGATCCAGGGCCAGGCTAGTCCAGAAGAACCCTCATCATCAAGGACCTGAATTCCCCTTCAGCACTTCACCACCACCAGTGTCTAGACCCCGGGGAGGGGGGGGGGGGGGTTTCTCTTTTCCTAGTGGGCTTCTCCCCCCCCGCCCCCTAAATCCATCACAGTATGATGGGGTCTAATCTCCAAAATGTATATTACCCCTCGGGCAATAAATATGCTATCAAACTCACGGAATAAGTCTCTCCTGATTGAAACATATTCAATTAAGAGGCAAGCACAAGTTCATTAAAGAAAATCAAATAAGTAAGAACCCATGGTGAATTAAAAAAGAATCAGTAAATAAGTATATATAAAAAACTATTATAGACTGTATCGATGAGATGGGATAACATTTCAGGAGAAATCACATATGCTGAATTTAAAAATAGGATAATAAAATAGTAAAGTTTAAACCTAAATAATGCATAATGATGTCAACATAAATATATGAGGAGAATAATGTAATTTGAAAGGGTCACTGCAAACGTTTGGTAATGACTGATTTAGAGCAGTAAGCTGATATTTTAATAATACAAAATAATAATATGAATACATTTTATGTATCAAGTACTTTTACAGGAGCTCAAAGATGCTTTACATAGTTATAAAAAATCCTTAAAATCAAACTAATCCTAAACTGATTAGTAACCAAGTCAGTTTTGTCATCTTCAGGGTGTATGCAGGAATCCTGAAGTCAAATGTAAAACCTTTTTTAAGACCTTTTCCATACATTTGAAGACCTCATCGCCACTTGGAGTTTTAACCGGTTACCTTGGCGACACACTTCACCTCACATTGACTATATACAGTATTGATTGTCCTTCCTCCTTATCTTCCAACCATTTGGACGCAGACTTGCATTTCCCCATAACGATGTTGTTTAACAACCGGCGTAAACGGAGCTTTGCGCGCTATCAAGCAGTGAGCGTGCGATGTCCTGTTCAGATGTCGTCAAACCCAACGGGATGCCATCAATAAACTACACAGAATCACACTACACACCTACGCAATGATTACATTCAGGCACACTGTAGAATACAACCTCTTTGGACCATTCATATACTTATTGAAAACAAGCTACACAATGTAATACCTAGGAAAATAATACTTTTTAATAGCCTTAATTTTCGCTAAATTGATTGATCAACTTTTAATACTTTTTAGCAGCAGTCTTTATAAAGTAGATGTTAAAAATGTTTCTTGAGAGGTAGTATCAAGCACCCATAGGTGGCACCACATGTCCCTTTAAGTCCCTAGTGGGTCCAATGTGTCTTCTATTAAAGCTTCTATTGAGCTTTTCTAATGATAAATGTCTAAAAATGTGTCTATCGTGTGAAGAGCCTCACCTTCACTGGTCACTCCGTCTGAATCCTCGTAGTCATCGTACTGTGTCACAAACAGAAAACACATATGTTGCTTTTAATACACACACAACTTGTGAAGTAACAGTAAGATAATTGAGATAATCAGAACACATGAGGCAGTACGGAGACATTTCAGTCCATTTGAATTAAGTGTTGAATTATCTGCATGGGGAGGTGATTGTTATGGGATACAAGGAGGTCATACTTGACTCCAATCATCATGGCCGCCTCTATTTGTGATTAAAAACAAACATTATTGGACCTATATTATCCACTTTAGGCTTCAATTCTGGCACACAGGGTTAGAATCTGGAGTCTTGTATATAGAATCCATTAGGAGTAATATATAGATACATAAATAATAAAAAAAGAGTATATTTATGTACTGATGCAACACCATGTGCATGCATGTGTTCCTATGGTTACAATACGTGTTAAATAGAAACACACGCATGAAATAAATGAACACCTACGTGTTTGTTCAGCAGGATAATCTCCACATATTAACACCGCTGTTATAATTGTTGAAAGGTAAAGGCAACCTCCAGAAGTAAAGAGCTAACGTGGCTAATTCACTTCTCCTTTTTGTGAGATAACATTGTCCTTGCCTTCCTTCTACTGCTGGTTATCTTGTTATGTCTGTCTTAGGAAATATATTATACAATCTATCTGAAAGAAAAGTGTTGAAATGAACAGGAATGCTTTGTATGGGAATCAAGAATTAAACACAGTTGTAGATTTTGTAGATTTACTTCATCCTCCAAATCTAGCCATTTCTCAATATCATCCATCACGGTGTTCTGGTTGATGGGTATCTAAGAAAGAGAGCAGAGCGTTAGGGAGGTCAGAGCAGAAACATATGAACGATTGCTTTAACTTAATGAAAAATACTACAAAACAACAAAAAATCAAACTTAACAACAAAGGAATAACCACATGTTGGGAAGCAAAGCACAGGTATGATGTAGCCCATCAGGCAACCCTGACACTGTCATGCTGAGTGTTGGGCGTCGGCTCTGAGAACATGCAGACCATTGGGTTTATCTCAATAGAGCGGTGCAGGGATGACGTGTTTTTGTAATCCGACCCAGATTTTAGCATCACAAGGGCTTTTGTTTTGTTTTTGTTACAATGCAGAAAATAATCTCTGCTACAACTAGATCACACGGTCACATGACTTCACGTCACCACCGCTAAGCTAAAGGAGGCCAATGTTGGGCTATAAAGGAACTACAGCACGGTTACATGACTTCACATCACCACCGCTAAGCTAAAGGTGGCTAATGTTGGGCTATAAAGGAACTACAGCACGGTCACATGACTTCACGTCACCACCGCTAAGCTAAAGGAGGCTAATGTTGGGCTATAAAGGAACTACAGCACGGTCACATGACTTCACGTCACCACCGCTAAGCTAAAGGTGGCTAATGTTGGGCTATAAAGGAACTACAGCACGGTCACATGACTTCACCTCACTACCGCTAAGCTAAAGGAGGCTAATGTTCGGCTAAATAATGAAGTTAGAAGATGTCTTAAAAACTGAGGTTACTTAGAAGAGACTAATAAATGTCTTCATGATGAACATAAGCCACCATTAGCTTAGCTAGTTTTCATTAAAAAATAGTAATAACTATAAATTACATTCAACAAAACCAATGACTTCGAGACAAGTAAGCCCTGATGCTATAATGCCAACTCATTCTCCGGTTTTTGGACTCATTCCTGCACCACTCTATACCAGAACCACCAAACCCAAAATAAAATGACCCAAATAAAAGCAATCCAGACCACAGCAAAAGTAAATTAAAACCTCACGACCAAACCGAAACACAGAGGAAGGGGTGGAAAGGTGAATCAATGGCACATTTTGAAACACAGACGCACCATTCCCCTTTTAATCATCCAATCTAACTTTGGAGAGGAGCTGCTGGAGGCCGGGCTGTCCTCCTTCACGATCAGACATAGAGTTCATTTAGGAGGAAAGAAGTTACTGACAGAGCCACACACACATGGACCCAACCCAGGAGCCGTTTATAGGCCAGTGCATTTGATTTATCCACATGTTTATTTACAAAATTCCCGCAAAAAAGTCATGTTCTTAGAATATTTTGACACGCTTTCTTCCTCATTTTGTGTTTTACGTAATTCCTTAAAGTCAGATTTTGCACAATCATTCCTAGGAACAACTTTAAAAGAAACAAAGTGTACTATGGCTTAGTTTAAATGAGTGTTTTTAAATGCCATTTTATAATATGTTTCTTATTGCTTTTAATGTCTTTCATTTTTGTAAAGCACTTTGAATTGCCTTACTTTCATTTATCCAGGAGAACAAAGCAGTTTCTTCCTGTTCACACTGGCTGACTAGCAGCTGCTGGAGATCATAGATTTAACCCGCAATTTGTTTATTTATTTGTTTGCAAATTTGCACAGGATTTGTATAGTACCACAACAACACTTTCCTTGCCACTGTTGTTAGGCTGCCATATATTTTAGATCGGCATCTTAATCTTTAAACAGAGATTCCTCCAGTTTATTGTTTCTGTTATTTCTTAACTCTTAAAAGGTGGGGTAGGTAATTTGGAGAAACCAGCTCGAGTGCGCTAGAATTAGAAAATACACAGCCGGAACAAATCTGCCCCTTCCTTACAGAGCCCCTCCTCCAACACACACAAACGCGCACATGACCAATGAGGGCACGAGATAAGTTTGTGCACAGATGGAAGGCTGACAGGCAGGTAGGCCAGCCAACATTAATTACACTGTAATCTGAGTTTTTTTTTATTTGAACTGTATTGTCATACTATATCTTAGATATTTTATTTAAGTGTATTTGAAGTGTACTAAGTATTATGTTCGTAACCTGTATTTAAATCAGGCTTTATAATTATTTGAGTGACCGAGATCATGTAAGTGTATTTCAAGTGCACTATGTATTAATTTATTGAGCTGTACTTAAATCAGGTTTTAAAATGGTTTGACTGATAGAGATCATGCAATGTTATTATTTGTTTATTGATTGTTATGAACCTGCCTGAGGACCACAGATGGAAATGAGCTATTAGCTATAATCTGGCATCTCTTCTCTTTGCTGAGATTAATGTTTTGTATGCATGGTCCTTCTATAAATAAATAAAAAAAAAAATCCAGTTACTTTAGCCGGGCCGGCTCAGATGGTTGGTCGTGCTTTTTACAGCGCCACGGCTTCCACAGATGAATTTATTGTCAAAGCATTTAAGATATTCATTGCTATCGGGATGTTAAGAGCATTCCATGGAATATAACAACAAGTGTTTCTGAAGTGAATTACCCCACCTTTCAATTGTGTTACATCAAATTCACTTCTGTAAACTGCTGCCATGACACAATTACAGTAGTGTTAGCTTTTCTTCCTCAGTCCAATTTGGCCTCTTTTTCTGCATGTTTCTAACATTACCAAATAGAAACTTCCATTAAACGCTACAGAAAGTCAGAGTACCATCACTTTGGCAACCGTGAATAATATGTACTGCTTTTTCTTGTTGCCTTGGGAATCAGATTGAGATATTTTTACCAACCGTCTCATTTGATTTCCTTAACCATGAACAAGTAAATGACTAAAGGGAAATCCTTATCAGAAAACCTTTTTGTTCAACCAGCCTTAGGTGAAACTGTACTGTATGTTAAAACTCAAACATTAATCATATTGTTATCATTACTATCTTCAAACATACTAATATACTATTGTAATAGAGAACCGCAGTGACGCGTCCTAAAACCCGGAAGTAAGTTAGCATTTTTACCACGTCCGGTTCCTTCGATAAAAAGCAATGGGATTTCTCCATAGGATTTTGGAAAATAGCTTGAAATAAGGTCTGTGTTTGACTGAAGAGACGGATCACGTTTTGTTCTACGACATTAAATCCATCAGCAGTGATCCCGCTGGTGATTTCTGAAGAGTTTACGTGTCTGAGAAACGATGGTTGTTACCAAGTGGCTGAATAGGACTACAAAAGTTGTCCAGGCCGTTGTACGTCATTACACCGAACACGTAAACACTCCTCTAAGTTAGTTTGCCCTGTTCTGCTTGAAAGCAAGTACCTGCCTCCTGCAAACTGTTCAAACAATCACTTCAACTCGTTCCATTTACAATCTGTATGTTTGAATATGGATCTTAAGTTGGCGTGACGTTGAAGCAGCGACCCTGCTGTAGTTCCTTTATTGCATAACCTTAGCATTTTGCGACTAGATTTATGCTTCAAAAATTATAAAAGTAGGATAGACATGTGGAGATTATCCAGCTGAACAAAACGTGATCAGTCTCTTAAATGTGTGTCAACCCACAGACCTTATTTCGAGCTATTTTCCAAAATCCTATGGAGAAATATATATTTTTTTTTCTCTCTCTCTCTCTCTCTCTCTCTCTCTCTCTCTCTCTCTCTCTCTCTCTCTCTCTCTCTCTCTCTCTCTCTCTCTCTCTCTCTCTCTCTCTCTCTCTCTCTCTCTCTCTCTCTCTCTCTCTCTCTCTCTCTCTCTCTCTCTCTCTCTCTCTCTCTCTCTCACTCTCTCTCTCTCTCACTCTCTCTCACTCTCTCTCTCTCTCTAACTCTCTCTCTCTCTCTAACTCTCTCTCTCTCTCTCTCTAACTCTCTCTCTCTCTCTCTCTCTCTAACTCTCTAAATCTCTCTCTCTCTCTAAATCTCTCTCTCTCTCTAAATCTCTCTCTCTAAATCTCTCTCTAAATCTCTCTCTCTCTCTAAATCTCTCTAAATCTCTCTCTCTCTAAATCTCTCTCTCTCTAAATCTCTCTCTAAATCTCTCTCTCTAAATCTCTCTCTCTAAATCTCTATCTCTAAATCTCTCTCTCTCTAAATCAAATCATCAATTCCCACACTGTATTTTTCTAGTGCTCCCACAGATCCCTTCACATGCAGAGGATAATTCTTGTGACTAAACCTGTTAAAGTGTGAAAGGTGAAACTAAGAGTCTCTTCTTACCGCTGCAGCGTTGTTTATCCTGCCGTCCACTTCACTCTGATCACTGAAACAGGAGATTTGTACATTAGCTGACTGCCAAGTAGACTAATGAGAAACACTGGATCCAACAAGGAATTAGAGGGAATGAGCTGGAATTAAACAAATTAAAACGACAACAACTTTGTTAATCCCATTCTTGAGAATTTGCACAAGAACGAGCTGCATGATGGTAAACATTGTCATAGTAAACATTAGGAGAATTTGATTTGTTATTAAGAAACCTTCCCTTTAGTTCAGTGATTCCCAACTGATGCAGTTCCCCAGTTTAACTTTAATCAACACCACGATAAACCACGAGGTTTTATGTTATTCAAAAGCTACGAATCTTAAAAATATGATGTTTTTAAATGACATTTTTCCTATTAAAAACTGACAGTGTTTAGTTTAGTTTGGTTAAGTTTGCATTCATACAGATCGGCAAAGCTCAAAGTACAAACCATTATTAATAACTTTGATCTACTATTTAAATATTTAATCATTACCTTTAGTTAATTTTTCAAAATGTATGTTTAGCTTCCTATTTAAACACTTTTTCTTATCAAGCTCCACATTTGTGGAATCAGCTTCCAGTTTGTGTTCGGGCGGCAGACACCCTATCCGTTTTTAAGAGTGCGCTTAAGACCTTCCTTTTTGATAAAGCTTATAGTTAGGGCTGATTAGATTCAGCCCCTAGTTTTGCTGATATAGGCTTAGTTTGTCGGGGGACATCTTCCTTCTTCCTTCTCTCTGTCTATACCTGTGTACTCTCATGTTCCGATTAACCCAGCTTCCCCAAATGTCTTTCTTTTTGGTGTCTATATACGCTGGGATCCGGAGTCATGGATGATCCTGCGGTCCTGTGTCCTGCATCGCGAGCCCTGGATCTTGAGTCGTGGCTGTGGTCCTGGATCATAGGTCCTGGATGGATATCCTCGTGGATTCATCTTCCTATTATACACACATGCATTTCCAAACATTTGGTCTACCTATGTTGCAAATGTATTATCTTTTCAATTTACACACGGCATCTATTGCACGTCTGTCCGTCCTGGGAGAGGGATCCCTCCTCTGTTGCTCTCCCTGAGGTTTCTCCCATTTTTCCCTTTAAAACTGTGGGTTTTCTTCGGAAGTTTTTCGTTGTACGATGTGAGGGTCTAAGGACAGAGGGTGTCGTATTGTCATACTGATATTTTGTACAAACTGTGAAGTCCACTGAGACAAATGTAACATTTGTGATATTGGGCTATATAAATAAACATTGATTGATTGATTGATTGATTGATTGATTGATTGACTTTAATCCATTGCTTTTAGCTAGCCTTCATCTGTTTTCCCATTACTTTCGCTCATTTATTCAACTGTTTATTTACTACTTTTAACTTGCTATTTCAATGGTTTTTCATTACCTTATGCTAATTGAACAGATATTTCCTATTTTATATCTAGCTATTTCAACTGTGTCATTTGAAATGTTAATTATTTACTTTTAGCTAAGTAATTTAACAGTTTTTTTCCTTATTTTTAGCTAGTAAAGCTGGTATTTGTTCTTGTCTGCCTGCTAGGGAACTAGTTTTCATGTTCTTTTCAAATAACCTACGGATCACTGTATAAATAAACCCCCAAAGTAAAATCCTTGCAACTTGTGTTGACTCTTGAAATTGTCTACAGTGTTTGTGTACCTCGGTCTTTGTTGAGTTGTGGCATTTATTCTCGGAGATAATGCGTCATCTGATTCACTTGTACCTGCAAAGAAGAACAGCAATAAGTAACCAGAGTATCGAACAAGAAGAACATATACATACTCTAAACATGTGTGTATCAATACAGGAATACTTACTGAGTCTCGCCATCTGACTGGACACACTGTCGGCTTTTGAGAGGCTGAACGAGCTGTCGTTTGTAACGGATGTAACACCGGACTCAGGCGTCAAATCGAAGTCTGATGTGAGGTTGACATATGTGTGACTCTGAGGGACAAAAAGTGAAAGTCCATGATGCAAATGTGTTCTAAAACTATGAGTGTTGAGCTGTTGAGTACAAATAACATCCAACTCAAATATTACTGCCATGTTCTTTACCTTCTCTGCTGTGTTGTGTCCATTTGGTATTCGTCTCTCAAACCTGTAAACACCAGAAAGAAATTATTCCACGACATTTTGAAACAATTTTTGTACTTTTTACTCCATTACTTTTAACTGACAGCTTATAGCTAACACAGAAATATGAACCATAAACAAATAGACATATCATTGTATGTTAAGTAATTAAAATAAAATAAGCTTCATATTTACCAGCTGTAATGAACATATTAATGCATTAATAATCATAATCCAGTCATTTAATATATATGATTTGGAAATGGGCTATTACGCTTAAAAAGTACTTTTATTTTTGGTGCTTTAAGTAGATTTAGTTCCCAATGCTTTTTACTTATACTTAAGTAAGATTTTGAATGACTTTTACTTGTAACAGAGTATTTTTTATTTAGTACTGCAACTTTAACTTGAGTAAAAAACCTTAATCCACTGCTGCAAATGGCAAAATACAACCTGTATTAAAGGTCCCCTATTATACTGTTTTTCATCAATATATTATAGGTCTCAGATATATTCATATATATATTTGGCTCCAAACACCAAACAGATCATTGTAGCATCCCATAATCCCCTCTGTTTCAGCCCTGTTTCAAAAGAGCTTTTACTTTAGATGAAAATAAGGTATTGAACCTCTGGTAGCGGGTGAAGGCGGTGTTCATCTCGTCGTTGGCTGCCAGCAGTTCTTCGATCAGCTTTTCCTCGCTGAGCCGCGGCACCACCTTCACAATCCTGTCCTGCATTTCCTTACACACTGAATATAACTGCTAATGACACAACCAGACAAACAATGTGTGGGCGGGGGTTTGAGGGGCCGATGGTTCACAAAATGCATAAAGTACGAGATCAGTTAAGGGTAAGGCACTCTCTGTCACTCAACATCACTGGAAGGAAATTAGTATCTGGCATAACATACTTCACATTGATACATTTAAAAAAAAAAAAAATAGTATTATTCGGTATTATTACAATAATTTGCTCATATAATGAATTGACAGAGTTTAGTTTGCAAGCAAACTATTTATCCTTTGCTTTTATCTACTATTCAAATATGCCTTTCATTCAAGATATTCATTAACACCTTTACTTGCTTGTTCTAATAATGTATGCCTTACTTTTAGCTACTATGAAAGTATTTGCTCATTACTTTAAGCCAACTTGTCAAAAAGGTATTTAATCCCTTTTATATAATAAAATATAGGTATTTAGCTAATTATTTCAAATGTTAGATAATTGCTTTAGCTAGTTATTTAAGTGTTCATTGATTACATTTAGCTTAGCATTTTCACTTGTAATGTCTAACTATTTGCTTACTTTTATCTAACTGTGTCAACCATTAATCCATTATTTTTAGCTAGCTATTATATCATCTGTTAATATTACATTAGCTTAGCATTTCCACTGTTAAATCATAACCTCTAGTTACCTATTTTAACAGTTTTTTCATTACTTTAAGCTAACTATTTTAGCTATACATTCGTAACTTTTAGCTAATTATTTAATCATTAGCCTACTTAGCTGTTTATTCCTTAGCCATTAGCTAACTATGTCAACTGTTTAATCATTAGCCTACTTAGCGGTTTATTCCTTAGCCATTAGCTGACTATGTCAACTGTTTATTCCTTAGCTTACTTAGCGAACTATTTGAACTGTTAATTCATTAGCCTGCTTAGCTAAATATTTGAACTGTTAATTCATTAGCCTGCTTAGCTAACAATATCAACTGGTTATTCATTAGCCTACTTAGCTAACTTATTCAACTGTTTATTCCTTAGCCTACTTATTACAACCGTTTATTCCTTAGCCTACTTAGCTAACTATGTCAACTGTTTATTCCTTAGCCTACTTAGCTAACTATGTCAACTGTTTATTCCTTAGCCTACTTAGCTAACTATGTCAACTGTTTATTCCTTAGCCTACTTATTACAACTGTTTATTCATTAGCCTACTTAGCTAAAGATTTCAAATGTTTATTCATGAGCCTTCATAGCTAACTTATTCAACCGTTTATTCATTAGCCTACTTAGCTAATTTATTCAACCGTTTATTCA
This sequence comes from Pogonophryne albipinna, assembly GCA_028583405.1. Taxonomy (NCBI): domain Eukaryota; kingdom Metazoa; phylum Chordata; class Actinopteri; order Perciformes; family Artedidraconidae; genus Pogonophryne; species Pogonophryne albipinna. Next base: position 1,048,335 of record CM053255.1, on the reverse strand, counting down.
GCCTACTTAGCTAACTATTTCAACAGATAATTCAATACTTTGAGCTAGCTCTTTCGACTGTATATTAGCATACCTTTACCTAATTCAGCTGTTCAATAATTATTTTGAACTAACTATTTTAGGTGTGAAGTCATGTAGCTCAACATGACTAACAGGAATGTGTTGCATAGAATACTTCACATGAATAGTCCTTTTTTGGTCATGTTGTTTTACCTCCAGGAGCTCCATGTCTGTTTGCTTCACAGTGACAGGATCCATCTGACTCATCATGTCTGACATCGTGGTCAGGTTGGTGCGCACCACTCCCAGCTCCACCTTCAGCTGTTTTATCTGCACAATCAATAACAACCCTGAATAAACACTGGTAGAGTATTTCCTTTTAAGAGCAAATATTGATATTTTAAAGTGTCTGAGGGCTCCACAATTGGGAAAAGTATGATTATTTAAAATCATATTTCGATTACAATATATGCACGTTTGATCAGTTTTGCATAATTATTCTTAAAATATATATAAAAATTATAGTGGATTCTTTTAAGAGGATCTATAGCACAGAAGGAGATCTCTGCAGCTCAAAATAGTATTTTATAGCACATACATATATCACTTATTCTATGTATTTAATATTATGTATTCTATAGTATAGATACTCAGTAGATTTGTATATTTTATCTTCCTTTTTCTTATATGTGTTACTCTTATGCAATACCTTGTAAATATGCTGCAGTTACAAAAACCATTTCCCAAATAAAGTAACTAAAACCTAAACTAATATTTAGCATTCAACAAATATTGTGCTTCCTTTGTTTTGAATAATGCACGAGTCCATACTGTGATAGCATTTTGATTAATTGTGCAGCCGTAGTCATGCAACCATTTAACCAAACATGGCAAAAAGACAAGTTATTGATAGGAAAACAGAATGCAGTTTAAAAGCTACAAGCAGTGTTTCTGATGCAGGGGGAGCGTCACCTGGCTGGGAGTCAGAGCATTGTTGCCCTCGAGGGCCAGCTTTAGCTCGGAGCACTGAGGAGAGATGAGCGGAGGTTTGGAAGAGAGGAGCGTAGTGACAGCAGCACCGTTCACAGGAGCAGTCTAAAGCACAGAAACACAAAGAAGCCCCAAGGAAAAATCACCAAAGAGGACAGAAAGCAACTCAAATATCAGCACCAGACATACCTGAACCTTATTCCAGGGCTTGGATGGTCATGTTCTCACTAACTAACTGATTTTGACTTGAATTTCTTATGTTTACTGTTGGGAAAATCCTGAATGTCCTCTTCCAACATGAGAGTACACATGATAACAAAGCAATCCCAACTGTAGCTGTGAACATGACAGGATGTGTGATTACCTAGAAGAGCATCAGGACTGTTTGAGGCAGATGATAGCTATGTGATTAACATGATGATTCAGCCTCTATGGAGAGAGACATCAAGCATGCTCATTTCTGACGTGAAGCTAATCTGAAGTAAACATTGAATACTGCTTTCTATTCCTCCATCTTGTGACTGTGTAACTCCCTCTCTTGGATATCAGCATGTGAAGGACACTGTTCAGGAACTAGTTGATGCTCTGTATGTGATGACTCCTTCCATTCTGGAGACGATCACAGATACATGGATCCTGAGGTTGAAGCTCAAGCCGGGGACCAGTGAGATTTTCCTAACATTTTCATCCATATTTTTACTCGATTTTATCCTTTTATTCCATTTCAGTTGTTGGAGCAATCGTCATTAAACCCAATGTATTCCTGCGATAAATAAAGTATTATTAAATAATACACACACAATTTGATCAAAGTTTGTTGAGCCAAATTAGCAATTTCCCCACTGGATTGTTCTCGTGCTCCCAAAGATCCCCCACATGCACAGCAAGCCAAATATCAGCACCAGCCATTTTTTTTAGGGCTTGGAAGGTCATGGTTCACACTTAGTGACGTGCAGTTGCTCGAGATTAAAGATTACATCTGCAGTTTATTTGGCTAATTTGCACAGGTTACGTAGCACCCACAACAACACAATTTTGCCGCTGTTGAGTTGATTTTTCCTTTATTTCTTGCCACATTAGTTGTGTCAGTGCTAGTAACATTTGGAACAAATTAAAATAAAGTTTACTCTCCACATATTTATCAAGTAGTGTGAGCTTTTCTTCCTCTGTCCAATTTGGCCTTTCATTCCTGGACATCAGTGGCACATTTCCACTGCATCGGGGTAGCCCCGTTTAAGCATCCTCGCTCAGGCCTCGGGCTGCCTCGCTGGCCGTCCGAGGCCGTGGCGCATTTCCATTACAGTTTAGGACCTGGGGTAGCAACGCAGTGTAGGCGGGGCGATCGGCTTTGTTGTTCAGTCGAGCTCCCGCTGGATTTGATCATCCCCAATGAGATGTAGGAACGTCGTCAACTCCTCGGTCGACCACGGTGTGCTTTTCTTTGACGTTGCCATTTTTGTAGCTCCTCCGTTTACAAAAATGCTGCAAGCTTGCTTCTAGATATATATGCGACGCTAGGAATGATCTCGCGCGCGATCTTGTGACGATTCTCTCCGACCAATCAGCAGTCGAGAGTGTTGCCGTCACTAGTTCAGCCCTGGCCTGATAGAACCACGATTTTATGGGGCCGGAAAAAGAGGGGGAAATTACCCGCTAGCCGGTGCTACGCTATATGGAAAGGCCACCAAAAACTGGCCTGGCCGCTTGAGGACGATTAAGGACGCTTAAACGGGGCTACCCACTGCAGTGGAAATGCGCCATAAGAGTCTACGTTTTTAACTTTAGAAAATAATATTTTCCATTTAACACCAAAACATGGTCTTGGGTCTTTACAATATATTGATAACTAAATGTTGCTTTTTTTAGATGTTGGATGTAACCGTCTCAAACCAAATAGCCTTTAATCAAATCCTTCACCAAAACGTCTCTGAGCTAGTGACCACAGATAATTCAGTATTGTATTTTTTTTATTATATCATAACTTAGTACTTTTCTTTAACATATGTAATAATAAGCCGTCTGTGGCTCTTTCCTGCTGTAACGATGCAAATTTCCCCTCTGTGGGACTAATAAAGGTTTTCTGATTCTGATAACTTTAGCTCACCGACAGCACTACTTTGCCTCAAACTTTCTCCTCCATCCTATACATTATACATCTCAATAATTGCACAATACCATGACGATCTCTATTGTGACCATGTTACTCAACTTTTACTCAACGTTGGTAACGATGCCATGAGTGCAGTATGATATAGTATTTCATGGATTTGCAAAAGCTACAAAAAAGTGGTCCAAATTGTCCCTTGACATGCACAGTCTGCCAAACAAAGGCACTGAAACTAAAATACCCGAAAGAAAAACACCCGAAGATTACAGGCAGCGACCCAGATATCAGCACCAGAGGGCTTTGAACACCAAAACATTGTCTTGGGTCTTTAGAATTTATTGATAATGTAATTTTGCTTGTTTCTTTTAACCCAATGCATCAGTTTGAGATGTTGCATGTGTCTTAACTCAAATGTCTTAATCAAATCCTTCACCAAACGGTAATTCTGTATTGTAACTTAAGATTGTAACTTTCATAGATTTGCAAAAGCTACACAAATGTGATCCCAATGGTCCTCCTTTCACAGGAAAAGTCGAAGGCACTGAAACAAAAAGACCTGAAAGGAAAACGACCGAAGATGACAGGCAGCGACCCAGATACCAGCGCCAGGCATGCTTGTACCTTTTTGGACGCTTGTTCAGGCGAGTACCCGTCCAGCTCCGTCATGGGGAACTCCAGCCCCTTCCTGCGCAGGTCCTCGTACACCGACACCACGCCCGTCAGGTCTGGAGAGCTGCGAAACGCATCCGCCCACGCCTGGAGGAGGAAACCAGATATTATCAGAGAATAAAGAAACGTGACCACACCAAGACTCATTACAATACAACCCTGATGTGTTTTCACAGGCTGCCGCAGGGTTGCCAAACACGTTAGGTGGCATTTCTTTTTACATGTACGATGCTGAGCAATGATCTGCAACCTGTGTTGTTTTAAAGCTGGGTGGAATTAGCAAGCCAACACTAGCCAACTAGCAAACTGTCTGAAAGCTAGTGTGAGTCAAACAAAGTTATCACTCCTGTGGGGATAGGACCATAATCTGAAGACTTTATTCATCCAAGCATGTAAAATAAAAATATATAACAAATTGAATACAAGTATTATTATGAATATAAGAGTTAAAAGTAAAAAATATGCAATAAAATAAAAATATGTATGTAAACACAAGGCAAGTTTATTTATATAGCACCTTTCAACACAAGGCAATTCAAAGTGCTTTACAAAAAACGAAAGACATTAAGAAAATGGCATTTAAAATCAGTCATTAAATAGAAAAGATAATAAAATAAACATTAATAGAAAAAATACATGGATAAAATACATAAGACATAAGAATTTAAAATAAAGATGTGCAATAAAAATCTGAAATTAAATATAATAGGGAAAAATATATGTATATAAAAATGTGAAGTTAAAGAAAAAATGCACAATAAACAGATAATAGAAACATATGTTTTAAGTAAATATAAGAAAAAGACAAATGTGCAAAGAAAATCTAATAATATATAAACATAGAAGTAAAAATGTGCACATTGTACTACAATATATAACAACAATGAATATGTAAAAATACATACATTTATTCGTATTAATAAAGCTATGTGTAGCGCAGTATTAACACGTTTTAATAATGATGAGGTAATTACAGTCGAGCAACCTGACCGCACCAAGACTCATTACAAAACAATAACCCAGATTATTTCCCATGGTGCCTCAGTGTTGCCCAACGTGTTGTGCAGCGTTTCCTCCTACCTGCACGATGCTGAGCACGCGGTCGTGGACGACTAAAGGAGGGTTGTTCCTCGGGATGATCGCTCGCACCAACACGCCCTCCACAAAATCCCTCGTCGTCACCAGGATGTGGAACCTGTAGCCGCAGTTCTTCACACACGTCTCCAGGACCTGACGCGCAGAACAAGTTATATTTTACGACTCAAACGATACGATAATACTTCAATGGTCAGATCAAGTCTGAAATGTGACTTGCATCACAGCAGCTCCATGTGTGACATCAACAGACACAGATATCAAGACACAACACATGGAAAACAAACAAACATTGAACATAGCAGCACGATCAGTGAGAGAAAAGCCTTCAGCGTGCTTTGGATCTGGACTCAGCTCTGAGTTTACTGAGAGGACTGACTGCAGCACAAAGGATGCTTCAGTCTGACTTTATTGAATTGCGGGACCCTGAGAACATTACAGTAACTTAAGTACCATTCTTAAGTACTATATTGACATACTTGTACTTTACTTGTGTTTTTCCATTTTACGCTGCTTTACACTTTTAAACCACTACATTTCAGGGGCAAATATCCTACCTTTTACTCCACTACATACATTAATATCTACTTTTTACTTATAAAAACACATAATATGCCAATGATATAATGTAAAAAGGCTCTTTCATGTATTCGTTAGAAAGAAAAACAGCTGTGTGAATATAGCCATTATACAGGCTGTATAACCTGTGCAAGTATTACATACTAAAAACACATACTGTAATATATATTGTATATTTCAATAGTCTGGTTTTTATTTTGTCTTGTGTTTATTTACATAATATGTTTTTCTATTTTATTTCATCTAATTATATCTTTGTATTTTCAGAACTTTGGGAAACTGTAAAAAAACGTATTCTGATTCTGATTATGCATACTGAGTACTTTTTCAATTTCAACCTTACATACATTTAGCTGATTCATCTTTTGTACTTCTACCCATTTAACACTATGAATTACTTGTAATAGAGTATTTTAAGTATTTCACACTCACCGTGAGCGTCAGCATGACCTCCTTGAAGTTCTTGTTTCCCATAATCCTTTTCTTTAAGGCTCTGACGGCGTCTTTAGGTCTGTCAATCAGAAACATGTTCAACAGTCAGAGGCATGAAACACACACAGACAAAGACGACACACACACACACACGACACAGATACAGGCCACACACACACACAGATACAGGCGACACACACACACACACACAGATGACAGACACACATACACACACACACACATACAGAGATACAGGCGACACACACACACACACACACACAGATGACAGACACACATACAGAGATACAGGCGACACACACACAGAGATACAGGCGACACACACACACAGATACAGGCGACACACACACACAGGCGACACACACACACACACACACACACACACACACACACACACACACACACACACACACACACACACACACACACACACACACACACACACACACACACACACACACACACACACACACACACACACACACACACACACACACACACACACACACACACACACACACACACACACACACACACACACACACACACACACACACACACACACACACACACACACACACACACACACACACACACACAGACAGATAGATGACACACACAGATGACACACACAGATGACACACACACACACACTGAGATGACACACACACACACACTGAGATTACACACACACACACACACACACACACATACAGATGACACACAGACACACACCCTTCCTCTGCGCTGTTGATGGCATCGCAGATCTCCATGTTGAGGGTCCAGTCGTCTGACGGCAGGCTGGAGTTGGTCGCACACTCTGTGAAAAATAGAGGAAAATACAATGTTTAAAATATTAATATATTACTGTACTAAAATGAATAGTGTAGTAATTACAGCTTAATCATAAATACATCAAACCACTTCCTTTATTATTATTTACCTTTATGCTCAATGTGCCACAATATTGGTTCTAATTGGTCGTACGTTTAAATATTTAGATCCCATGAAAAAAGCCCACTTTTTTTATCAATAATAAAAGTAAGTCATTAGAAAAATGACACATATATTGTGTTTGATAAGTGTATGACTGCTGTTTTCTTCCATATATATATATATATATATATATATATATATATATATATATATATATATATATATATGATGAAACATGTGCAAAATACAGTGCACTAGCTATAGTTTGAGTAGAAAAACAGCCAAACAGTTTGACCTATTTTGTAGATTTTATATATTTGTGATAGGGAAACGCTTGGTAGATATTTATCACAACACACAGTAATCATTTCTCCTCAGCATTACACTTGTAATTGCTACAGTAGGCCTACAGTGCGTTTCCTGATGAGTAGATATTGTGTTATATTTATGTAGAAATGTACAGATTACGAGTAAAAACAGTATCTCTACCATGATTAAATCTGCTCATCTATTCATTCAAATGACTAGCTCTCAATTTCCATAATCTCTTATCACACACACATGCAGTCATTAAGCTACAGTTGGATGTGCATCTAATTTAGGTCAGGAGGATGTGGCCCGCTTTAAACAGACAGAATAACAACCAATCAAATCGCGCCTCACCTCACCTAAGCCCCGCCCCCTTACACATCATTGGTTAGCGGTCGCGACAATCAAACAGAAACCCGTTGCTACACTACTTGGGTAATAAATGCACCTTAAATTCATAAAAACACGTTTTATCAGGTGTATTTAAAACATGTTAATGACTAATTATAAGAGGAGAAGACGTCTACGTGTCCTCAGCGGGATGCATCCGGTGAAGGTGACAAAGCCTGCAGGATTTGGGTGTTTTTTAAGCCTAACATGTGAATGAATTATGGCGGTATTTAAAATAACTCACCTATCCGCTGACCCACCGGCGTGCTGAAGGGATTCCCCAGTAGAAACTCCATGTTGAGGCCGAAGAGAAGCAGCCTGTCCCCGGTGTGAGTGCACCGACCTGCCTCTCTCTCTGCCGCTGCGCAACACCCAGATCTGCGTCATCTTTAAAGAGACAGCAGCAGGCTGGAGCTGGAGGGTAATCAATTCAATTCAAAGGATTATTGTCTTATGCACATAAGCTACAGCAGAGGTGTACACACTTTTTTCACCGAGGACCACATACATACGAAGGGCTGACCACTCAATGGAGGTATACCGCCTCATAAATTCAGTTACAAGTCAGCAAACTCAATCAAATGTAGGTCAATTATGCTTGAAATTACTTGAAAATGCTTTGAGAAACAAAACAGCTCACAGTTCTCCAGGGTTTCACTTATTTTGTTGGCAGCTCATTCCTTAAAACAGGAGCCCCATTTTGCTTATATCTGAGTACTTCTACTTTGACTAAAGTACAAGATCTGAGTACTTCTACTTTTACTCAAGTACAACATCTGAGTACTTCTACTTTTACTCAAGTACAAGATCTGAGTACTTCCACCTCTGGCTACATTATAGTTTGGCAATAAAGTCCCAGGCTCTTGCAACATACATTATATTTAAGACAAGAAATTGAACACAAATGATGTTATATAAATTATTATTTTATAATGAAGTTAACTTTATTCATGTCCAATTATGTTCATGTCAAAATGAATACGGTATTGCTTTTGGGTTGCTGTTAACTTCTAGTACATTTCTAGTTGCAGAGCTTTCAACTAATCACATGGTTTGACTTATTCTTAACTAGCTGTTTCCAAAATCTCAACTTTAACAACTTTTTAAAACATCCTTAAAGTGCTCAGAACAATGGAAGCTTGGACAGACTTTGTGTTGTGAGGCTCTCGGCCACTTGGGTGCACTGTTTGATTTCACATTTTCAAAGGATTCAAAGACTTTATTTGATCAGCACAATAGCGACAGCGTAGTTGTTGGCAATGAAAGCTTTTAAGTTTCAAGCTACTCCAACAACGCAACATACAATATATCTAAGATTAAAAAAAGAAAAGGGAATGGGACAAATAGTGCAAAAGAGATAATAAGGGAAGTTCAGGACCTTCAAGTCTCTGGGATGGTGAATTAATTAATACAAAAAGGGTTAGCACAAAAACAATAGTGTCCTCTGTAACCTGCCAGTACCCTGTTGCTATGGATTATGTATGTAAGTGTCATGTAATGTAATGTCCATTATCATGTTCGGTCACATGACAGACTATAAAGGGTTTTTGGTTTCAAAAATAGCGTCTGACTTAAATAGCATCAAACTGTTAAGGTATGGCAAACATTGCAAGACATTTAGCATACAGTATTTTATTACAGGCAGAAAAATAGGCTAATGTTTAAAATAAGGATCAAATCTTTATGGTAAATGGTCTGTACTTAGATCTTTATCAGGTCTTTACGACCCCTCAAAGCTCTTTACATACTACCAGTCATTCAACAACTCACACCTCATTCATGCAGAGCAGTACAACTTGCTCTAGGGAAGCTAACACACACACACACACTCACACACACACACCGTTGGCCATCGGGAGCACCTCAGGGTTCAGTATCTTGCCCAAGGACACATCGACATGTTGACTGCACGGGCTGGGATCGAACCAACAACCTTCTGATTGAAAGACACTCCCTCGCAGCCACAGTGTGAAATGCATCAGAGGTTAAACTAAGTGTTGCATCTTTCTGCATTCCTTCCCAGCACATTTCACCTTCTAATGGTATTTTTACTTTCCCTCCTCCCCCCTTTATTTCAACCTTTTGTAACTCTGCTTTTGTTTCCCTCTCTTAGCTTTCAGTGGCTGACATGAACTCCCACAAAGACCTTTTATTTACTGTCCCAGGAGACCAAATACTGAGGGCTTCTTAGCATGTACCGCAGCATACTGTACAGCTCCAGGGTTATTAAACGCTTTCAGGAGAGCCGAAGCTGTAAAAAGCCCAAAGTCTTTAATTGGCGAAGCTCGATATCGCCTTTCCAGGGACTGTTAACCGTCTGAGCCGACGCTGGATAAAAAGAACAAGCAGCATCTTCACAAGCATCCAATTAGAGAGGGTTGGCAGAAACGTGTCTGCATTCACAGTGTGTAGCTCCCTGATTAGTCTCCTCAAACTGCAAATTAAATACAGAGCGCTTCAGTCTGTTTATCTGCAGCCAGCTGTGGCCTTTATCATCGGCCATGAGGAGGAAACGCCAAACATTACTGCAGGAGAAGAAGAAGAGAGCTGGAGGAAGTACTCAGATTTAAAGAGACCCTATTCTGCTTTTTGGGGCCCCTGTAGTGTGAGAGGTTTTTGTGCATGAAAATGGTCTGGAAAATTCGGCTTCATTCCCGAATTTCCTAAAACGCCTCCATTGGACTCCTTTCTTAAACGTAACATCTAGGGATGTCCCGATCACATTTTTTTGCTCCCGATCCGATTCCGATCATTTGATTTTGACAATCTGCCGATACCGATTTTTCCCGATCCGATCTTTATGCAATGCATTAAGAGAAAAAAAAGGTAACAGATAACGGCTGGTCATCCAACGCGATGAGTTCAGCTATCTTGGCTGTTCTTCTTTTGGCCTTTTCACTGTTCTGGGGCAGTTTCTCTTTCCTTTTAAAAGTCTCTGAAAGTGTCGGTTGTTTCAGTGCCGTTACCTGAGTGGCCGCTGTGTACTCCTCCTGTTGTTGTTGGTGTTTGTTTCTCAGGTGGCGTATTAGATTGGTCGTGTTGAACGTAGCTCTGTTCTTTCCACCACGCAGAACCTCCGCCTTGCAAACATTGCATCTGGCTGTTACACTGCCTTCGCTTTCAATTTTATAATACTTCCAAACTCCTGACATTTTCTCTGTCCCGAGTCCCGAGTCTCCAGCTGAACGTAGCCTCTCGTTAGCTTACTGCTAGACACTGCGCGCCCACTCTGTTGCCAGCTTTGAGAGAAATAAGCAACCAGGTCTGAAAACAAGCCCAAAAGAAGCAACACATACATGATGTTGTGTCATTTCAAACCAAAACTAAGGCCTCAGGATGACTTTAAGACGCGAACATGGTCATTTTTGTTTTGTAACATGAAATAAATTTAAAAAAAAATATTAAAAAAAATAAATAAAAAATCCCGATCCCCGATTTTTTTTCTTCCGATCCCAATCTTTTGAAAATCACGTGATCGGCTCCGATCCCCGATCACGTGATCGGATCGGGACATCTCTAGTAACATCACTATGGAACAATCACGCTCCTATTGGCTAGAGCTCCAACATATTGTAATGTACGTGATAGGATAAGGGGCGGGACATCTCTAAGCGGTTGACCAATCACAACAGAGCCGGCCAGCTAACCAATCAGAGCAGACGGGGCTCTGGTTTCAGACAGAGGGTGAAAAGAGGTGCTGCAGCACAGGCAGTATGAGAAAAAGACTGAGTATTATTCAGACAAAAAAATATATGTTTTTGCTGCATCTCACCTGTGAGTCATCTGTGGCTGCAGTTTGCACTGGTGTGTGTGTGTGTGTGTGTGTGTGTGTGTGTGTGTGTGTGTGTGCGTGTGTGTGTGTGTGTGCGTGTGTGTGAGGTGATGGTAGGCAGCTGAGGTAAGCTATGTGGAACTGAAACCATCTGGTTTTCTCCTCACCACAATGAACAATCATAACATCCCACAACACACACACGTACACACACGTACACACACACACTCCCGTTGTCATGGCAGTGACACAGGATGCTGGTCGATATTTAAGTCCTGGTTTCCACCTGTTTCTATAGAATAGATGATGATATATACACAGCAGCTGCATTTACAACATCCACAGGTAAGAATATTAACACATGATATGGGAAACAGACAATTAACATAAACGTAAAATCACGATAGAAACATGTTCAAGACGGAAGTTTCAGACAAAAAATCTGTGTACCCTAAAAATGGAGCAGCAATAAAAGTCTTTATTGAAGCAGCATTGCAAAGATTTACATCAAAATAATACAAATATAGATAAAGTTATTTTGATGAAAACATATTTTAAGAAAGCAGACTGTAAGGCATTAAACTTAACGGCGACACATGAATCAGGCAATCAAGACGTTGGTTTGAATGATGGTCTGTTCCCTTTTTGTCAACATCTGATGAAAGTAAAAGGCTCTCAGCTGCTTTCCTTTCCTAATAAAAGGATCTTCTTACATTACCTCAATATACTGCATGTCTCCTCCGATGCTCCTCCTAATTGAACTATTTTCTGGACCAACAATTACCTGGATGATGAAATGATGAAAGCATCAGTCTTAATAATACCCATAATACTCTGCTACAGTACTACAGCAGGTGTAGTTTCTACCCTTATGCACATCTTAATATATCACAATGAGCAGCCATAATAATATCTGATTACTTTAATTAGACAGAAAGCCAGACATGTTTCCCTCTGCAATATATAAACGCAGTATTTCACAGAATCACATAATATACTATAAATATACAACTTTCATGTTACATTTATACAAGCATATGAAGATAAATGCAGATAATCTTTACGGCAGACATACAGCACATGTAAACACTAAGGAGGCTCAAATGTGCGTCCATACACACACACACACACACACAGACACACCATATAACTTCAGGGGACATTACATTGACTTACATGCATATCCTGGAGACTTATCCTAACCTTAACCAACACATGCCTAACCCTTACCCTTACCCTTAACTTTAGCCTAACCCTAAACATAACCAAGTCTTCACCCTAAAATGAATGATTCCCCTTATGGGGACCCCCATTTTGTCCCCATAAGGGAGGCGAGTCCCCACACGTGAATGTAAACAGATTTAGGTCCCCACAAGAATAGTAATGCTAGGCCACACACATACACACACGCACACACACACACACATACGCACACGCACACGCACACCCACACCCACACCCACCCACCCACACACACACACACACACACACACACACACACACACACACACACACACACACACACACACACACACACACACACACACACACACACACCATATAACTTCAGGGGACATTACATTGACTTACATGCATATCCTGGAGACTTATCCTAACCTTAACCAACACATGCCTAACCCTTACCCTTACCCTTAACTTTAGCCTAACCCTAAACATAACCAAGTCTTCACCCTAAAATGAATGATTCCCCTTATGGGGACCCCCATTTTGTCCCCATAAGGGAGGCGAGTCCCCACACGTGAATGTAAACAGATTTAGGTCCCCACAAGAATAGTAATGCTAGGCCACACACATACACACACGCACACACACACACACACACATACGCACACGCACACGCACACGCACACCCACACCCACACCCACCCACCCACACACACACACACACACACACACACACACACACAGTGTTACATGATGGAGCAGGTGAAGCCGCAGCAGTCCTTCAGCAGTGTAACTCGAGTTTTATTGAAAAATGGCGGCGATGTCTGCTGCGATTTGGACGCCACCTTCTGATCTGGCAAAACACCTGAGAGTAAAGGAGAAGGGGAAGTCAAGTATTTGATTAGACACATCGTACTGTGTTTCTCTACCTTAACATTTAAAGTTATATTATGTACTAATACTTCTCCAGACTGAAATGTGCCCTTATTCTGAAAAACCAACAGATAATGTGCTCTTATTCTGAAAAACAAACTGATAAAGAGCCTTTATTCTGAAAAACAAACTGGTAATGTGCTCTTATTCTGAAAAACAAACTGGTAATGTATTTTTATTCTGAAAAACAAACTGGTAATGTCCCCGTATTCTGAAAAACAAACTAGTAATGTGCCCTTATTCTGAAAAACTAACAGATAATGTTCCTATATTGTGAAAAACAACTTATAATGGGCCCTTACTCTGAAAAACAAACTCATAATGTACATTTATTATGATTAACAAACTGATAAAGAGCCTTTATTCTGAAAAGCAAACTGGTAATGTGATCTTATTCTGAAAAACAAACTGATAATGTGCCTTTATTCTGAAAACCAAACTGATAATGTGCTCTCATTCTGAAAAACAAACTGGTAATGTGATCTTATTCTGAAAAACAAACTGGTAATGTACTTTTATTCTGAAAAACAAACTGATAATGTGCCTTCATTCTGAAAAACAACTGATAATGTACCTTTATACTGAAAAACAAACTGGTAATGTGCTCTTATTCTGAAAAACAAACTGGTAATGTGCCCTTATTCTGAAAAACAAACTGGTAATGTGCTTTTATTCTGAAAAACAAACTGGTAATGTGCCCTTATTCTGAAAAACAAACTGATAATGTGCCCTTATTTTGAAAAACAAACTGATAATGTGCCCTTATTCTGAAAAACAAACTGATAATGTGCCTATATTCTGAAAAATAAAATGATAATGTGCCCTTATTCTGAAAGAATGCATTTTTTTAGTAGTGAGTTTACACTGATAGCCTCATGAATGAATGAAAACTTTATTACAGACTCAGGGTCCAGATCATGGCTAGACTCACCTTTTGAAGCCAATGTCTTGGGACATTTGGAGTGTAGGAAGGCTGCCATTTCTCTGTCCTCTTCCCTTTCCCTGTGGAGGAGAATATGCCCTTGTTTTTTATTTGCCATGTATGTGGTTCTAATACTTTCTTAATCATGGTAAATGTCACTCGTTTGCATTTTGTGAGAAACCGAGGAGATGGGCACGACCGACAAATCCTCAGGAAAGGATTTTAATCTACTGTGAGAGGAGTGAACCCACAGCACACCATCCTCTACCCAGTTTGTTTTTCACAAACACGTCAATAATGCAGGATTCTGCAGTCTGAGACCAATCAAAATGTCACTCAAAACTGCTTATCAGTGAAGGCAGCTAACAATAGCACCACAAACAACAAATCTGAGCGACGGTGGACCTGTTGTTAGCATTTAGTGTGAATGTGATACAACGATAAAATAATAACATTGTAAATTCAATGAATGGGCCAAATAATAATAATATTAATTGTTTTTTTTAATAGTTATTGAATATGGGAACTTTTTATAAGTATAGACATAGTTGTCCAGTATAGAAATACAATACTGCATTGAATTGGCATCATTAGGTCAGACAATTTGGAAGCTATTTAATAAAATCCCAACTTTTCAATAATTAAACTGCTTAATTTTAATTTTAATAACTATATAAAATAGAAAAATACACTATATCCCATAAAAAACAAGTGTGTCCTATGTTGTAATCACAATGCCTCCTTGATCTGGAGTCGAAGGGTCACACAACCTGGAAGCTATTGAATAAAATACTAACTTTAAACTATTGAAAATGCTACAGTATTAACAGAAAATAGATAAAACACACTAAAATCCTTTAAAAAATAAATGTGTCTTACTTGGTTAGTAACATATGACAATTCTGCATTGAGTTAGAGTCGTAAGCTCACATGACATAGAAGCTATTGAAATCAATCCTAGTTTTCAATAATAAAAATCCTACATTTGTACAACAATGTTCATAAAAAGTAAAAAAAGCGGTAAAATCCCATTAAAATCGGAGTGTCCTACTTGTCTTATGTAGTCATACAATGCTGCATTTATTTGGATTCATTAAAGTGCATGATATGGACGTTTTTGAAATAAATTGATAGTTAGTATTTGTCCAGGATATTCTCATATGGAAACTCAAGTTGCAGAGAAATTGAACTTAAGTTGTTGAGGAAAATCAGACTTATCAAAATGCTAAAAGCGAGTTGTAATCCTTAAAAACGGCAAACAAGCCCTGAGCCTGTTTTTCAGGTCTCAGGCTCGAAAATGACATTCCCAGAACAAATGACCATATCTTCTCTTCTAAAGGGGTTAAATTAATAATCTTTTTTCTCAAAGTAATGATAAACCTGTGAGTTGGATGTAGAAAAGTCAGAATCAATATAGATGTTTTTTATTTTAAAGAAAATTCAGATTGAACATAAAAAACTGTAAATTATAGTGTCCGTCCAATTTTTTTTTTACTTATAATGAAAACTACCCTTGGATGATGGTAAGGTAGACTAACAGCTTTAGGAATCCAAAGTACAACATATAATAAGTACCCTGTATCAAGATTGATGCAAAACAAGTGACATTTGACCTTTTTAGAGAGGTTCAGCAAAGAAAACTCCACCTCTGAGGTGATTTGGGTGGAAATGGGGGTTTTACCGTTTCTCTGGAACCCATTGGTCGATTTTGGTGATTGACATCTCTTTTTGACCGTTAGAGCCAATAGAATCGAAGGGGAATCCCCCCATACACACACATGGTAAAAAAAAAAGGTGGGGGCTTTGCACATGCAGTTTTTCATCAGAGTGAACCTATCTCTCGCTCTGACATCTGGAAACGGAAAAGCAGGTTTATTGCTTAAGGTTGATCAGAAATCATTTCAAAGGGACACAGACATATTGGATTAACCTATGGATTAACTTCAGCTGCGTTTTTATCGTTTTAATGCCATTGACGACCACTTTTGACCAGACAACGACCAAGGTGAGCCATGTTTGCCGTTTTTAGCTACCTAGCGCCACATGTTTTAATGTCTGTTCTTGTTAATAGCTTCGCGAGTTCTTATCATGGAGTGATGATGTATGTACCCATCGATTCTGTGTCATCTCACGATCAGATCGATGGGTTGGACGTGCAGCTGCGATAAGTAATAAGGGTGTTATGAGCGAGTTTCTGTGCAACACTCCGTTAGCATTTTTCGCTCGTGGCTAATTCATAGGCAGAGCGTTAGCTTTGTGGGTTTAAAAAAAAAAAAAAAAAAAAAAGATCAGTTAGCTGAGTTTCTTCCCGTTACATGGATATAAAACATTCAAAGTTTATTGAATATTAAGATGCCCTCAGACGCTGTTTCCTGCAGATGACACGTTTTTCCCCCCGGTATAGCAACCCAGTCTCACGGCATTTCGTGTTATAGTCACGACATTTAATCTATTGATTCGTGTTCACCAACACGATTTTCCCATTTTTTTCGTGTCACACAGAACGATTTTAAAAGCAATGTATTTCTATTGGTAATGTGTTTCGTGCCTGCAACACGTCTTTTTGTCCGTTCAGGTCTTGGAAGACCGGAAGCTGTGGGGTTCATAAAAACATGTTCTTACTCAATATCAAGCCACGATTATTGTTTTTATTTTAAATCGTATAATGTCGACTTTTTTTGTCGTCTGTGAGGAAAATAAATGGCTCAGAGCCTCAGAATACTGAAATCTGTAGTTTTTAAATCTTTTTTTCCTTCTAATTTGTTATTCTTTTCTAAATAACACACTGTTATTTACTCAACAATAATAATAATAATAATAATAATAATAATAATGTCTTGCTTGTATTTATTGCTTTAATTCCATAATCTCTGGCCTTTTTGGCGTCCGTCAGGAACTGAATTTCAAAATAAAAATAACCGGAAACAGACGTAGGCCTATAAGGGACATTTCGAGCATCATTGCGATACACAGCCACTGAACTGATTACCCAAAATCCTCAGCTATGGTTTAATCTCGCTGATTGGATGTTTTAGCCGCAATGCATGTAGGGATATGGTGTTAATGCGATATTAAATCCGAAAAACATTTCTGAGTTTAGGATGGCCGAAGACACTACACTACCCATAATCCCCAGCTATCGTTTAGGACTACTGTCCCCGTGATTAATCTTCAAGCTCTGGGATTGGATGTTGGAGTGGCAGTGCACCAAGGTTACGCCGAGCGTCAAACAGCTGTTTGAAATGGAACGAAACCACGCCAGACTATCCAAAACTGGAATCGAACGCCCCCCCAGAACTACACATGCTGGCTATTGTGTTTCGCAAAATGTTCTATGGGACATCTCTACTGAACGTTTTCGTTTTTCCCACAATTAGAAGTTGCCAGTATTAAACACATTGGTGTTATCAAATGTAAAACATATGTAACCCTCTCAAATAATGCAGTGAGTTTTTCACCCTGTAATAAACAGCAGCTCCCACTTGGGGCAGTGCTGGGGCAGCAGAGTCTGCATATGAGGGATAGAGGAAGAGCAGGCCAGGGTGGTTGTTAATGAGGCTCAATGAGTGGCAGCTGGGTGTCGGCCCTGTGTGTGTGAGAGTGTAAGCAGTAGTGATGGCAAAATGAAGCTTTGAATGAAGCATCGAACCACTTGGACAATTGTGTCGGAAATAGGTTCATTTTCTCGAAGCTTCAGTTACAGCGACCTCTCCTGGCGAAGTGCAAGGCTGCAGTGGGTTTAACGTATCTTTGCCTTGAAAAATATTCGATGCACACACACTAAGACTGAATATCATGTTCTATGTGCAATTAAAGATTGATAATTGTGTGTATTGGGTTATTGAGAAGAGACTAGAGAGTGCTGGATTGCTGGATTGGAGTGGGTTACATATGTTTTTTTTTTGGGAGGAGAGGGCCTTTTATCAGTTATTAAAGTTGAAAAGCAATGATTAAAATACATCTATTCCGGGCTTTGAACCAGCTGCGGGGAGGACATCGCCGCATTCGGGCCGCCGGCTCTACCCACTGGGCTATCTATTCCTTGAAATATTGAACTGTTTTTATATTACTGATAATTGTCTTTTTGTTCACAACTTCTCCACATTTCGAAGTGTTTCCCGAGCCAGAACGACCTATCTTTCTTCCTGGCTTGGTCTATAATGATACTACAATTCAAATGCAATGCCAACAACAACTCAACAGCAACAACGCAAACTACGACAACAACCCACACATTGCGCATTGTTTAGAGCGGTCATAAAGTTTTGAAGCGCTCAAATTTGAAACTGTCAACCTGTCACCTGTCAGAATCGAGACGAGGCAGTGCATTGAATCGCGTGAATGGACCGCGAACCAGTGAGTTGATTCATTCAGGAAATGAAGCAGTTGCTGCTTCGGACGTCACATGTCACGTAATTTGAAGCAGTTGCTGCTTCGGACGTCATATGTCACGTGATTTGAAGCAAGCTTCGAAGCACTGCTTCTATGGAATAGGAAGTCCAGGGTTGAAGCTCCGTTCGAAGCTTCAGTGTCAAACTGCCATCACTAGTAAGCAGTGTTCGAATTGTTTGTGATGTGTTTTTTGATGCTACAAAAAACCAGGAACTAACAGAACCGAAGAAAGTTTTGGAGCTGCAGTTTTTTTCCTTTCCATCCATCCATCCATCTTCTTCCGCTTATCCGTGGTTGGGTCGCGGGGGTAGCAGTTCCAGCAGAGAGCCCCAAACGTTCCTTTTCCCTGGCGACATCAACCAGCTCTGACTGGGGGATCCCAAGGCGCTCCCTGGCCAGCAAAGAGATATAATCCCTCCACCTGGTCCTAGGTCTACCCCTTGGTCTCTTCCCAGCCGGACGTGCCTGGAACACCTCCCTAGGGAGGCGCCCAGGTGGCATCCTAACTAGGTGCCCGAACCACCTCAACTGGCTCCTTTCGACGCGAAGGAGGAGCGGCTCAACTCCGAGTCCCTCCCTGATGACCGAACTTCTCACCTTATCCCTAAGGGAGACACCAGCCACCCTGCGGAGAAAACCCATCTCGGCCGCTTGTATCCGCGATCTCGTTCTTTCGGTCATGACCCATCCTTCATGACCATAGGTGAAGGTAGAAACGAAAATGGCCCGGTAGACAGAGAGCTTTGCCTTCTGGCTCAGCTCCCTTTTCGTCACAACGGTGCGGTAAAGCGACTGCAGTACCGCTCCCGCTGCTCCGATTCTCCGGCCCATCTCACGCTCCATTGTTCCCTCACTCGAGAACAAGACCCCGAGATACTTGAACTCCTTCACTTGGGGTAAGGACTCATTCCCTACTTGGAGTGGACAGTCCATCGGTTTCCTGCTGAGAACCATGGCCTCAGATTTGGAGGTGCTGATCCTCATCCCAGCCGCTTCACACTCGGTTGCGAACCGATCCAGTGAGTGCTGAAGGTCGCAGACCGATGAAGCCATCAGAACCACATCATCTGCAAAAAGCAGTGGTGCAATCCTTAGTCCACCGAACTGCAGACCCCCTCCTCCATGACTACGCCTCGAAATCCGATCCATGTATATTACAAACAGGATTGGTGACAAAGCGCAGCCCTGGCGGAGGCCAACCCTCACCGGAAATGGGTCCGACTTACTGCCGAGGACCCGGACACAGCTCTCGCTTTGGGAGTACAGAGATTGGATGGCCCTGAGTAGAGACCCCCTCACCCCATACTCCCACAGCACCTCCCACAGTTGTCGGGTTCAGGAATTCCTCAAAGTGTTCCTTCCAACGCCCCAACACTCCATCAGTTGAGGTCAACAACGTCCCATCCTTACTGTACACAGCTTGGATGGTTCCCTGCTTCCCCCTCCTGAGGTGTCGGAGAGTTTTCCAGAACAACTTTGGTGCCGCCCGAAAGTCCTTTCCCCACCAGAAAAAGGATTATAAATGATTGCATCTCCAGAAAAAGGACTGATAATCATTGGATTACCAGAAAGAAACTACAGACTACCCGGGTTCGATTATTGTTTGTTTTGTTTCTGATAGCAGATTGGGTTTCACTGGGGTGGGTGAGTGTTTGTGAAAGTGTTGTATAAATATTGAATAAAATGCCGGCTATGTTAATTTAATATTGTTCTTTCTATTTTTATTATCTTCTACTCCTCATTGAAAGCAACCTTTTACATAGAAGTGTTACACATAATTAATAAATGGGTGAAAATCGCTTGTGTCCATAATGTGCAGCATTAAGATATACCCACATGACAGCTCATTGTTACTTTGTAATTCTACTCCACTACAATTCAGAGGTTAACCTGGTATTTTTACTCCACTATATTTATTTGAGTTACTTTGCAGATTCTGATTATTGATGTGAAATATAAACAACCCTTAAATCAGGCTTTAGTTACACCTGAGTAAAATTCAGGTAAGGTGATTGTCAAGTGCCAACAATCAGGAGAGATATTTGATAGTTGGTGCTTGAGAAGACTAAACATAAACATGTATCTGCAATTGACATGAATGGAAACGAGTAATAAAGCATATTCATTACTCGTTATTCTCTACTAATAGTTAATTAAAGACTGTATATTATGGCTATTTTGCACATCCCTTTCAAGATTTCAAGATTTTCTAAGGTTTATTGACATATCATATACACAACTACGGTGTAGTTATGCAATGAATGAAAAACTTGGGTCGCAGCTGAGGTTCTTCAACAGTGCATTACAAGACATATATCAATATATATGTACCTCCACCATTAAACTGTCGTATTCTGCACATTTCTTATACTATCTACATACATTAGAGTATAATTAATGTGTATAATATCAGTTAAAATAAGTGCTTCAACATAGTTAACATTGCAGGAAAGCAATATATTAGACGTTAAGTACTTTGTCTGGCTTAATATTTATCTGTAGATACCCCCAAAGCTTTTTTCTTATTTAAAAGAAGACCTTAATCTAAAGTATTATTTAATGTTTAAATAAAGGTTAATTCGTTTTTCTGTTCTGCACCTCCTCCTATTAATATCTTTGTACATCGTGCACTAAACTGTTTTATTGTAGAGACCACTTATAGTATCTTCTTGATTTTTTATATTCTATATTTCTATCACAGACCTTCTACGTTCCCCCTCTGAAAGTATGTACTCTTAATATTTTTTTCATCAAATATAACACATAAAAACAATAATTCAATAACGTGCTTTAACCACTAGGCGGTGCACACAAGGTACACACAGCCATAATAACTTTGTATTATTAGTGTAGGACACTTATGTATGTACAACATCTGAAGATGTGTAGTTTTATTCATGTTTTCACATAATTTCACAGCATATTGCTATACTATTTCAGACTCAGTATTTACATTCTTACATTCAAAGAAAATCAGTAATATCTTTAAAAACTACAAGTCCTATCAGCTGTGCACCGTTATGGTGTAAATATAACCTATCTGTGAATTAGATCAAATGTAAAAGTCAGCCGAATTAGTGTTGATACTGCAAGGAGACGTATTGTGTGAAGAGAAATTGAAGATGTTTTTTAATTGTTGATATATTTATGATCCACGTCAAGTATTCAGTTTCGGCGGCAATTCTTCCAGTTTTTCCAAAGGTCTTCTCATAAGGGCTCTATAAATAAAGAACTACGGCAGATCTGTAATATGTAATGCAGCCGAACCGTGTATTACAATGCCGTTATGTGATGACTTTCAAAGAGAAAAGCAAAAACACTCGGAATTAAGTATTATTTTATTCTTTTAAAATGTTTTCCGGATTTCATATGATATAAAGACCAAATCCCAGCATGCATTGCGGCTAAAACATCCAATCAGCGAGCTTCAACCATAGCTGAGGATCTTGGGTAATCAGTTCAGTGGCTGTGTATCGCAATGATGCTCGAAATGTCCCTTATGGGCCTACGTCTGTTTCCGGTTATTTTCATTTTGAAATTCAGTTCCTGACGGACGCCAAAAAAGCCAGAGATTATGGAATTAAACAAATAAATAAAAACAAGGATAATTGTGTGTTATTTGTGAGTAAATAACAGTGTGTTATTTAGAAAAGAATAACAAATTAGAAGGAAAAAAAGATTTAAAAAAATACAGATTTCAGTATTCTGAGGCTCTGAGCCATTTATTTTCCTCACAGACGACAAAAAAAGTCGACATTATACGATTTAAAATAAAAACAATAATCGTGGCTTGATATTGAGTAAGAACATGTTTTTATGAACCCCACAGCTTCCGGTCTTCCAAGACCCGAACGGACAAAAAGACGTGCTGCAGGCACGAAACATACTACCGATAGAAATACATTGCTTTTAAAATCGTTCTGTGTGACACGAAAAAAAGGGGAAAATCGTGTTGGTGAACACGAATCAATAGATTAAATCTCGTGACTATAACACGAAATGCCGTGAGACTGGGTTGGGTATAGGGGGTGCGGTGTAGAAGAGGTTAATAAAAACTCCCAGAAACCCATTGTTTTGTAAACAGAGTGCAGAGCCTCAGAAAAACCTCACTAAGTCAAAGTCTCTTTTCCAATCGATTGATTTAATATCCTCACCTCAGCCTTTCAAACTCCACATCGTCCACCAGGAAGTCTCTGGTCTCCACTAGCTTGTTGATCTGCTGCAGAAGCTCCTCTTCCCGCTTTCTGTCTCCATTGGACTTATCATTTTCTGTTTAAAAATCACATAATCCTTACATAAAATACAGCCTCCAGTGTTAACATAATTAAGAATTATATTCCTGGTCTGTTACAGTCAAAGCTATATTTCACAGAACAGAAGATGTAATACTTTATTTATTATGTTTATTAATGGTGTGTGTATAACCTAATTTCCCATGTAAAACTGATTAATTGCAAATAATTGAACAAGCTAATTTCCATAGGAGAACAGCTTGCCTCATTAAATTGGCTTAACGAGGCTGTGTTTGCAGCTAGATGCTAACCTCTGCAAGCTAGCATGACTGTGAAACACAGTGACTGACCATGCTAACTTGTTGATGTTTAGCAGACAGCTTACAGCTATTATGTTAACGTCTTGTAAGAAGATACAAATCTAATGTTAGGCTATAAAGGAACTACAGCACGGTCACATGACTTCACATCACCACGCTAAGCTAAAAGAGGCTAATGTTTCTATCTTTCTTAAGCGTTGAGGGTCAACTAAGTGTGAATTTAGCCTAAAGTTGGACTAACAGAGATCCTTCAGATTGTTCCCATTTTCAATTCATCAAAAAAACGAACAAAGATGTCTTAGATGAGTCCTATTAACAATCATAGGACTGCAGTTTGATCTAGCCACTTATGCTAACTCGATGTTAGCATCCAACTGCAAGCTAGTCACTTTCTTTCTTCTATTCTTTGCCATTTTCTATCAAATACAAACACTTTAGGAGAATTAATGTAGCATATACACTAAGAGGCAGTCCAAATAGACACTTTTCATATTTCAAATACTTGTTTTTGGAAAAGCATGCTTATAATTGCTACTTAGCAGGGAAAAAAGGTAAAGTTGAACTAGCTAGCATGGCAATGAAAGACAGTTCTAAAGTTAGCCTCCTAATCAGTTTCGTACGCCTCTTTAGCAACATTTTTTATTTAAAGCATAACCATCTTCTACACTATACTGCACTAGAGCTGTCTTCTAAATCTTAATGAATATTAATGTGGAATATGAGAATTTGAGTTTATTCAGACAGTAGACGTTATATAACCAAAGTGGAAAATGGGAAAGCCTTGAGAGGATCGTTGGCTGTGTTTGAGGTGAGGTAATTGGATGTGAAAAGTTGTATTTGTATTCAGCTTGTACAGAAAATGTGTTGAAATCCCTCCAGTCTTTGTCTCTAAGGTAACTGCTGGTCAGAAAAAGAAATTGCTACGGTTTCGCTGGCATCTCTTCAACGATAACACGGCAAATAATAACTAAATTCGACATTTCCTGCAGGTTTAAAAGATGTAACAGTAAGAGAGTGACTCATTTTTCATTTACCTGGAATTGAGACAAGTTTCTGCAGCTCTGTCTTCAGCCTCGTGATTTCTTTGCAGAGCTGAATGTCGTCCATCCTGAGTGGAAAACAGACAAACAAACAAATATTTGGCAGGAAAACAGGTTACATCTATGCCTCTTCTTTAAAAACACAACATGGATATTGTATCATGGCAGCAAAGCAATTTCCTTCCCATACAAACACAAGTGTGAAAGTGACAAAAACACACTGACAGCGATGTCCGTGAGATTATTAGCTGGAAAAACACGGCCACGCTGCCCTCTGTGAACGAATCACAGCTGACAGTATCTGATCTAATTTCACCGTCAAACATCAGGAGCTGACACACCAGTGTTTGTGTGTGTGTGTATGTATGTGTGGCCTAGCATTACCATCCTTGTGGGGACCTAAATCTGTTTACACAGTCACGTGTGGGGACTGACTTCCCTTATGGGGACAAAATGGAGGTCCCCATAAGGGGAATCATTAATTTTAGGGTGAAGACTTGGCTAGGTTTAGGTTTAGGGTTAGGCATGAGTTGGTTATGGTTAAGGTTAGGATAAGTCTCCATGAAATGAATGTAAGTCAATGTAATGTCCCCTGAAGTGATGTATACATGGTATGCGTGTGTGCGTGTGTGTGTGTGTGTGTGTGTGTGTGTGTGTGTGTGTGTGTGTGTGTGTGTGTGTGTTTGAGTCTATGTGAGCTGTTATTATAGTGATGGCATAAACAGGGAAATGACTGTGATTGAAAAATGGACTCTCAGCTCTTGGTCAATAACAAAAATAGGGTTCACTTCAGTGTCCTTCAGCAGAGGGTATTATATATTTCAGGATGAGCAAAGTGCTGCCAGTTTGGAGAGTTTATTTAAAATGTTACTGCATGAGAGTCTTCTTTGTGTCACAGTGAGTCTCAATAATTGTACTGCATTGACTGGCAAAAGCCGCAAATCAACGGCCATGCGAGCAGCTCTGTTGCAATGCTAACCTGCTAATGGGCCTGGCAAGCATTTGTTAAGTAGTAATGATTAAAATGAAAGTCAGTATCAATTATCTATCTAAAAAACTCTCCAGTCTTGACAAACATGGTGGACAGACCAAAGACTATAAAAAGGGACTGACCAATCAAAAGAAAGACATTAATAATCCTAAAAAAAGTGGAAAACATAAACATAAATCCATCAGAGACACCATAAAGGTTTGAAAAAGTGAAGCCATGTGGCAGTGCCTTACATCTGCCTTCTTTTAAAGGGCTTTTCAACTGATAGCAAAATCATGTTATGGTCTCAATCGCTAGTTCAAAGTCTTTGTAAAAATATTGACCCATTCAGTGTAAAATAGGTGATATATCAGGGTCTGCAACATTTTGATTGCCTAAATGTTTATGTCCAGCATTTGGTTGTACTAAAAGACACATAAAGGAGTTGGCTGTTCATTTTTTTCATTACTATGTCCTCTTCTTTCATCTACCAACTCTCCCCACAATGGTTGAGCTTCAGTTATTGTATTTGTTTCACTTGATACAATACATTTCGTTACATGCAGGAAAACAACATGATTGATAGTGATGTTGTGCATCCCTTTGTTAGCCTCTGGATGCAGAGGATTATGGATCAAAGTGAAAACATGATGTGTGAAACTGAAAGGCTAAACTTAAAAGACCAGTAACATTAAAGACTGGAGGCAGCAAAAACAAAACCAGAAGTCATTATTCTCTCTTTCCCTGATTCATCTTATAGCCGCATTATGCAGAGCTGGTCGCTGGTCTCATGTGTCGAAATAATGAGGACGGTATTGACAGAACAAAATTGAAATAATTAAAAGACAGGATAAGAGAGAGAACAGAGAAACGGGCATCCTTTGAGATCTGGAAAGAACATGTGTGTATGTCTCTGTGTGTGTGTGTGTGTGTGTGTGTGTTGTGTGGCCTAGCATTACTATACTTGTGGGGACCTACATCTGTTTACACAGTCCCTTGTGGGGACAAAATGGAGGTCCCCATAAGGGGAATCATTAATTTTAGGGTGAAGACTTGGTTAGGTTTAGGGTAAGGTTAAGGGTAAGGGTAAGGGTTAGGGTTAGGCATGTGTTGGTTATGGTTAAGGTTAGGATAAGTCTCCAGGAAATGCATGTAAGTCAATGTAATGTATACATGGTATGTGTGTGTGTGTGTGTGTGTGTGTGTTGGTATTCTGCTCAGACTTAAAGCTCTGCTGTTTTCTTCACACACTTTTTGCCGTCGTACACATGGCTGCTCTCTCTGACAGTCACAGTGTTTCGTCTCTGTTTCCTGAGGGGCTGCTGACAGTATGTCGTTTATTCAGATCCCTGCACATATTTTTTCAATTTCACATGTGTTGTTCTGTGTTTGATTGTCTGTCTTTCCTAACCACTTTTCCTTAACCTCACCGGGGTCATCCCAAGAAAGACTCTTCTTGGGAGTCATCTTGGGTCGTCAGTGTCCCTTTGTTTGTGTCTCTCTTATTTTAAATGTGCAATTCTTACATGTATCTCAGCTCGGATTCCCTGCGTACCAAAATGTCTCTTATCCGCTCAATTTTGCTCAGTTCTCCTTCGATGTCCTCGGTCGTAATCGTGGAGTCCGCCATGGAAACAACATCCTCTGCTGGAAAACAAACAACAAAACACATTTTTCTGGGTCTGATAACGGGATAAGTAGAGATACACATATTCAAATAATTCTACTATTATCATCAAACCATTGACAGAACATGAATATGAAGCAACTACTGTAAACTACTGTATTGTGACAATTTAAAAGAAAACATGGTGGACAGTTGACCCTAAAAAAGGCATTTGGACATTTCAGGTGAAGTAAGTGGCTCTTTTATGCTTATTTGCAGGTTCATGTTACTATTTAGTGTCTCTACTGGGACACGTCTCCATGCTTTAATGTTCAAAAAGCTCTTTATTTTTCTCACACTGCCTGTGCTGCAGCACCTCTTTTCACCCTCTGTCTGAAACCAGAGCCCAGTCACAGGGATGATTGCCTTTACAGAACATTTACAAGCACTAAAACCTATATAACACGCTACAGGAAAGGAAAAAACCCTAAGGCACCTTAAAATCTTCCCTGGAACCAATTCACCATCCCGCTGTGACCAAACCTCTGTGTACTTCCTCCCACTAATTCCTCAAGCATCACTAAATCAAATTAAATACAATTTAGTAAAATAGCTGTACTTCCCCTCCTCCTCACCATGAGTCTCGGATCAGCTTTTAATTACCAGACCTCGTGTGAAAAGACAATCGCACACACTGGATCACCGGGGATTTCATCTACACACACACACACTCCCCAAACACACACATCTGCTGAATCCACAACTTAATTAATGTGTATTATCACATCCATGCACACACACACACACACACACACACACACACACACACACACACACACACACACACACACACACACACACACACACACACACACACACACACACACACACACACACACACACACACACACACACACACACACACACACACACACAAGTATAAGTAGTGATACCACAGTGTAGAAATACTTTGTTACAAGTAAAAGTATTGCATTTAAATTCAAGGTAAGTATAGAAGTCTGAGCATCAATATAGATAAGATATATACGTTTTTATTTGTATATGATTTATTGTTATATTAGTTGAATGCTCAATTCTGATTGGTCAATTTGGACATTCCAGAGGTTGTTAGGGATCTTTTTTTCATTGCAAAGTACATTTTTATTATTTTATTGGTGGTGTAAATGTGTTTCCATAGCGACCTTTAATTATAATATCTGCAGAAAGTTGGGGCCATGCACACATCTCCTCTTTTGCTAATGACTTAAAACAGCAACATAATGAAAGCACGCATCCAGTGAAATATAAACACTACATGACTTCCAATTATAACTCACTTGATTTCTGCGTCGCTCCCTCCACCTGCGTCTTCTCCAAAGAGCCGTACTGCTTTGAGGATCTTCTCTCCTTTTCCATATTGTTAAAACATATGCTGCTCTTTCAGGACTCTGCGACACAAAGATCTGCAGCCTGAAAAATATGTGCAATATACCGACCAAGTGCTCTGTGTGAGGGAATATAACGGGAGGAGCTGCAAACATATGCTCACACACTCCTTCCCATACACTGGATAAATGGAGCTCCTTCCTATAACACAGGTTGATGCTCTGCAGGACGCCACCTGCTGGAAGAACCGCAGCATGACGAGAGGTGACGAGAGGGAAGTATATTTGAGTGGTGGTATACAAAGGTATTCAGATCCTTTACTTTTCTCTAGTGTCTCACTTCAAATTATGAATAAAAAAATGCTGAAAAAAAGGTAATGATTTTCCTTGAAAAAAAAATCAAAATTCTGAGAAAAGTCACAGTTCTAAAAAAAATTAGTTAAAATATTGGAAGAAAGCTGGAAACCTATACAGATAAAATCTCAAATTTTAGAAGCAAAACAGAAAGATTAGCACAACAGTTAAAAGGAGAAATGTAAAAGAAAAAATATATGTATTTGTTTTTGGGTGCACCGTCCCTTAAAGTCAACATTTCTGAAAAAAGTCAAGATTCTGAAGAACTTTAACATTCTGAGAAAAATGTCAAAATCAATTACATTCTGAAAAAAGTCAACATTTCTGAAGAAATTCAAAATTCTGAAGAAATTCAAAATTCTGTGAATAAAGTAAAAATCCTGAGAATATTCTGAAGAAAATCAATTTTCCTTGAGAAAGTCAAATTTCTGGAAAAAGTCAAAATTGAAATTGAAGTGAAAATATTGGAAGAAAGCCGGACACCTATACAGATACAATCTCTCAAACATATACATAATAGCACTACAGTAGAAAGGAAAAATGTAAAAGGAAAAATATGTTTATCTGTTTTTGGGCACTGTCCCTTTAAGACAACATATTTTATTTTCAACACACATCTCTAATGATTTCTAACACATACAAATACACATTTTGACATGCGGTATGTTTCGGGAAATTGAAATACAGGTTTGACAAACATTTTCCGGGTACCCGACGGGTGACCCACAAAAAAAGGCTTTTTTCTGGGTTCGGTTCTGGGTAAAACAAAGATGATGCGGGTCGGGTCGCGGGTGTTGCATAATAAATATATTAAAATGATAATAATTTAGTTTAATGTTTAAATCCTCAGACGTCCTCTCCCCCGCGAGACCGCGCATAATCATAACCTCTGCAGCGCATCAATCTGCTGCTGAGCGCGCCACATTCAAAATGGCTGAGGTGAAGCTCTCTAGCGGAGAATACAGCATTTTTAATAACTCTTCCTCAAGAGCGAAATCTGGGAGGCTTTTGGTTCCTAGATGGAGGAAATAACCAACATCCCACGCTTTTTGAGACAAATATGCAACTGCGTGTGTTAATAATTGCACGTTTTCACTGCTCATATATATGCGGGTTCGGGTCGGGTTGCGGATCTTGTGCCGACGGGTCGGGTCGGGTTGCGGAACTAATTGCAATATGTGCGGGTAGCGGGGCGGGTTCGGTATTGCACGTCTCGGGTGCGGGGCGGGAGCGGGTCTTGAAAATCAGACCAGTGCAGGACTCTGCTGTACACCCCCCCTACATTTACATTACATACAGCATGTTCGGGTTCACTAACAAAAGTGAGGAAATTGTAGGTCCTGTGCAACTGTCTGGCCCTTCTCTGTGTGTGTGTGTGTGGCCTAGCATTACCATCCTTGTGGGGACCTACATCTGTTACACAGTCACGTGTGGGGACTCGCCTCCCTCATGGGGACATAATGGAGGTTCCCATGAGGGGAATCATTAATTTTAGGTTGAAGACTTGGTTAGTGTTGGTTATGGTTAAGGTAGGATAAGTCTCCAGGAAATGCATGTAAGTCAATGTAATGTCCCCTGAAGTGATGTATACATGGTATGTGTGTGTGTGTGTGTGTGTGTGTGTGTTTGTTAGTGTGTGTTTGTTAGTGTGTGTGTGTGTGTGTGTGTGTGTGTGTGTGTATGTGTGAGACTTTTGTGTTCCTGCCCCTGCCATTCCCGCACAAGGTTGCAACATTGTTGATCAATTCAAGCACCGACACCTGTCTGCTCTCACATTCCCACATTATGTTTTGCGGGAACCAATCTTTATTTTTTTCACACTCTATCCAAGCTGCAAATTTGGGGCAAGACAATAAAAAAAACTTCGCCAGTTTGGGTCCTTATCACAACTGATCAAGATGGCCAAACGATTCTCTGCTCAGAGGGCCTTGCAAATTATTTTGGAAGAGAGAGAACCATTTGATGATGATGTAGAGGAAGAGGTTTCAGAATGTGAGGATAACATTTCTGAGAATTCTTGGAAGAAGAGGATGAGATTGAGCATCAGCTAGTTACACAAAAAAGACAAGCCACAGGAGGACCAGCCGGTCAGCGGGCAAAACAACAAGTAGCACTAATTCATTAATGTGATCTATCAAATGTAAAAGGGTAAATATTAACCATATATGCTGTTTATATTGCTTGTAATTGAGATGAAGTAAACATCTGTTGAGTATTTTAACATAACATAGTTTGATTGTGTTGAATTGAAGCCCAAAAAGGCAGCGGGTCCACCAGAACCAAGAACACTGGCTGAGTAACAAAAATATGAACACCACACAAGGGTTACATTCTGCTGTGATTAAACACCATCATGTTCTAAACCACATCAAGGATTATTTCTGAAATAGTATGGAGCTCAAATGCTTTTTCTCTTGCGAGTTTACCACAAGGTGAGTTCCTTATTGCACATTAAAGAAGCAGCACGACGGCAGTGTTTGTCCCCAGTTTGTACTCAGTTTGTACCTACACTGAAAACCTTACCCAATACCCTAATTTTAAGGCACTAAAAGCTAAAAGACTGGGGAAACAACTTTAAGCTCACCTATTAGGCTATATTTGAACAATATATTATTGGGCCATATCGATACCAAACATGTCTATTACATTACATTACATTGCATTTAGCTGACGCTTTTATCCAAAGCGACTTACAATAAGTACAATCGACCAGGAAGACACAACCTTGAAGAAAACAGAATCATATAAGTACATCAGGTTTCATAGAGCCAAACATTTCAAGTGCTACTCAACTGGCTTTAGATAAGCCAGTCCTTTATTAGTATATAAGTGCTTTGTTAGCAGTTCATTGTTAGTAATTCTATCACTCGAAGTGAAGTCGAAAGAGATGAGTTTTCAGTCTGTGCCGGAAGGTGTGTAAGCTTTCTGCTGTCCTGATGTCAATGGGGAGCTCATTCCACCATTTTGGAGCCAGGATAGCAAACCCACGTGTTTTTGCTCTCTATGAAGTGTTTTGCTCAAAATACCAGACGGATCACCCATTGTAGCCATGCCTCAAACCCCTCTATTTCAGCCCTGTTACTAAAGTGCTGATTCTGGGTCTGTAGCTTCAAATATAAACCAAGCTGCTGCAGGCCACGCCCCTTTCTGCATGTGTGAGCTCTGTGAAGAGAAGGCTGTCTACCAGCAGAAACTCACCTAAACGCTGCCGTGATTAAACGCCATATTATGTTCCAAACCACATCAAGCATTATTTCTGAAACAGTATGGAGCTCAAATGCTTTCTCTCTCGCAGGGTTTACCACAAGGTGAGTTTTTATATCCTGCTTTTTTCCACATACTCTCTCCAGTACAGCGTTAGCTCTGAGTGTTAGCGATGCTTGCTAATGTAAACACAGACCATATTACTTCCAAAACACGTTGCACATTGTTTCTGATACAGAGACGTTTCTGATAGGGAACGTTGCCAGGACTTCAATGTAAAGCCAGCCCACATTTTAGTAATGACGTCAAGTTCTCAGCAAATCTGGATCAGCTCCATGGTGCGAGAGAGGGTTTTCTTTTCTGACACTTTGTAAGTCTCCTTACATACCGGGGACACATATTTATGTATAAAATCAGGTTCTTTTTAATGTCCTCAACTCGATCATTAATCCTTGTGATGCTTCTCCAATTGTGCCATCGACTACCCTTTGCGATACATTTCTTACATTTTTTATTGAAAAGGTATCTGCTCTTAGGCTAGCCTACACTAGTGCTACCCCAGATTCTGCTCCTTTTCTGTGCCCTGCTGTCCTCGACCACTTTGAGCCTGTATCCCTCTCTTCTCTCTCGGAAGTAGTCAAGCACCTGCGGCCGACAAACTGCACCTCAGACAGCATTCCCTCTCGCTTCCATAGAGATGTTTTTGAATCAGTTGGAGCAAGTGTTTTATTGCTTGTAAACACCTCTCTTAGTTCAGGATGTGTCCCAGCTGCCTTCAAACATGCCGTGGTCAAGCCACTACTTAAAAAGAAAAATCTCTACCCTTCCATTCTTGCAAATGTTAGGCCCATCTCCCAGCTACCTTTTTTATCTAAAGCCCTGGAGCGAGTAGTCTACGTCCAGCTGCAGTCGTTTTTAACCACAATGGCATCCATGAAAAGTTTCAGTCTAGCTTCAAACCTATGCACAGTACTGAAACAGCCCTTTTAAGAGTTTTTAAATGATCTGCTCCTAGCCGCCGACTCAGTGTCTTGGTGCTGTTGGACCTGACAGCTGCCTTCGACACTGTGGATCATAGTATCCTGTTGTCACGGCTTGAACAGTCCGCAGGCAGACCGT
Source organism: Pogonophryne albipinna (assembly GCA_028583405.1). NCBI lineage: Eukaryota > Metazoa > Chordata > Actinopteri > Perciformes > Artedidraconidae > Pogonophryne > Pogonophryne albipinna. The sequence goes on along the minus strand of CM053255.1, from coordinate 1,015,376 downwards.
AGCCTCTCAGTGCAGTTAGGTGCCTTCTCCTCTGCCAAAGCCCCTCTTACCTGTGGGGTTCTCCAAGGCTCGATTCTGGGCCCCATCCTTTTTCTACTGTACATACTGCCCCTAGGCTTAATTCTCACAAAACACAACATCCCCTTCCATTGTTACGCTGATGATGTACAGATCTATCTGCCACACAATCAAAATGCCAACTCACTACAGCAGTTGAAGGACTGCTTAACAGAGATTAAATCCTGGCTGAGCCAAAACTTCCTCACCCTCAACGAGAGCAAGACCGAGGTCATCTTTTTTGGACCCCGACCTCCAGCCTCTCCGGTTGATATTCTGGGCTCCCTCAGTAAAAACATCCTCCCCTCTGTCATGAATCTTGGAGTGACCTTCAATAGCGCTTTTAAATTTGATAAGCAGGTCAGCACCGTAGTCAAGACCTGCTTTTTTAAAATACGACTATTGGCTAAGACCAAGTCGTTTTTATCTTTTAAAGACCTAGAAAGGGTTATTAACGCCTTTGTTACCTCGAGACTGGATTACTGAAAATGCTCTGTATGTGGGTATGGACCAGGCCTCAATTAGACGCCTGCAGCTAGTGCAGAACGCAGCTGCACGTCTTCTAACTGGCCATAAAAAGCGTGACCACATCACCCCAATTCTGGCCTCATTGCACTGGCTTCCAGTTCGGGTTCAGAATAGATTTTAAAATCCTTTTATTTGTTTTCAAAGCCCTAAATGGGCTGGCTCCGGCCTATGTAGCCGAACTCCTCCCATCGCTACACCCCAGGCAGAGCCTTAAGGATCTGCTGATCCAGCTGTCTGCTGATAGTGCCTAAGACCAGGCTCAAAACCAGAGGGTACCGAGCATTCGCAGCAGCGGGCCCCAGGCTCTGGAACATTTTGCCCCTCCATTGTGAGGTCGGCCCAGACCCTGGTTTTTTTAAATCAAACACTTAAAAATCACTTTTTCTCTCTGGCCTCTATGCTTCTCTTATCAAGATAACTTTACCCAATAACTTTTCCCTCTCTAACCTCTCGAGTTTTATTAGAGGGAAACGGTTTGCAGAGTGGCTTAGACAGGCCGGGGAGTGTTACATTCGTAGACACAGCGTACCTCCCGTGGCGGATTTTAGGATGTAGGAGATCCGGGGCTTAGCCCCATGGAGTGTTGGTGGGGGGGGGTGCAGGGGTACAGTGCTATTTTGTATAAGTGGGGGGTAGACCGAACCTCCTTTAGAGGGGAGTCCGTCGCCTCCTCTGGGGGAGTCCGGGGGCCTCCCCCCGGGGGAAGAGTTTTTTTTTAAATATTGAAGTTGAAAGCATCAATCTGGTGCACTTTAGAGAAGCAACATTAACCCTCCTTAATAACACCTTAAAGTGGACAAAAGTGCACTGGAGAAACACTCATTAACACCCTTTAATGAAGCAAACTAATGCCTTAACTCACTCAAACAGTCGTTTACTTATTAAGGTGAAACAAATGTGCACAGTACTGAAACAGTGCGTAGAGTTTTAAAGGATGCGGATAGTCTCACCTTGATTCTGGCGCATTGCTTATCGATTTATAGATCTATTCTCATCCACCATCTTTGTTTGTGACGTAAAAAATTTGTAAGAGTCACGTTTCTGAATCGGACACTTGAGTGGATGCAGTCACAGCCAATCGGAGTTCTGTTTCGAGGGGTTGCCTGTCAGTTCCGTTGTTATGTGTACTGAAACGAGAGCCGGTATAATTCCACGCGCGAAAACAAAATAAAAAATGGAATACGTTAGTTTAGTGTCTTAAAAGTAGACTGAGGTATGAAGGGTTAACGTTACATCTTAGGATAATTTTTAGTCATGTTCTGTATCAGGGCCGGACTGGGACAATAAGTCAGGCCGGGAATTATACACCCAGCCAGGCCACTACCAGTTTTCTTTTGTGCCATTTTTCTGGATTTATTTGTCAATATTTACAGCGTTGCTGCCCATAGTGATAGCCCTAAACTTTAAATCTACTACCCCAGAATAAACATATGGACATGGGTCACTAATTTAAAAAAAAGTGCAAATCTATTTAGGAATCTATTCATGTGAACATATTTTAAGTTGAGGTGGACCTGAAATCCTCTAGGGGGGTCCGGGGGCATGCTCCCCCGGAGCAACATTTTTTAAATGTTGGACTTAAATGCATCAATCTGGTGCACTTTGAGGGGGAAATAAAGAGACTACACCCATATGAAACAGAACTGTATACATTTAAACAATCATACATTCATAAGAACATGGCCATAACCAATAACATACCATATCCAATATGAGAAAACATTGAAACTTGTTTATTTATTTGTTTTTGGTTCATTTATAGTTGTGAGTGTGTCTGTGCTCCTGAATCAGCCTCACCTGTCTCCCTCCTCTCCCCCCTGCTCCTCTTTGAGGCAGCAGCAAAGACTAGTTTTAGCTCTCAACAAGTTTTTAAAAGTTTATCTTACCTTTTTTCACCTAGTTAACATTTTATTTGTATTATTCATGCATATTTTACTAATCGCTCCCCCCTCAAATGGAAAATATGTGTTTACATAAATGGTGACCAAACCGTTTGAGACCCACTGAGAACTTAGACTAAGTTAACTATCTAGATTCTAAACACTCAGAGAGTCCTTTACCTCACCTGAGCTGTAGTTATCTCTCAGTCTGACAGCAGAGGACTCTCCCCCCACCATGTTGTTGAAACAGCTCCTTATATCCGTTAGCGCAGCTAGCTAGCACCAGATGCTACCAACAACAATACACGTAACCGGTGCACGCGCTTTCTCTCTCTCGCGCCACACATACACACACACCCTCCCGAGCTTGAATGACACACAGAGACCAATCGAGGGCATTAGTGTATGATCTGTATGAAAGTGGCCATGTCGGCAGGCCACATCATGTAGACAGCCAGTTTTGCCTCTGTGAGGCAGAGTCAGACCCACATTTGCGCAGCGTTGCGTTCACAATACGTGTAAAAAAAAAATCCTCAGGCCAGCAGGCCACTTAACAGGCAGGCCATCGGGAAACCTCCCGGTCCTCCCGATGGCCAGTCCGGACCTGTTCTGTATACATACTAACATATAAGGGTATACTTAGTGTGGTTACTCCATGTTTACTAACTATAACATTAACGTTACATCACTCTTTTTCACTTCTTACTCAGTCAGCCAGAGTGCAGATATCACCATTAGATTCACAAACCTGAAACATCATCCATTTCTTCACTGCTGGTGATGACATTGTTGTCAGCTGATGATACTGCTGCTGCTGCAGCTTGTGGCGCCTGCTTCGATGAAAATAACTTTCTAATATCCATAACTGTATAGGCTATTAGCTTAAAACTCGTCAGGCACTAGGAAGGATCACTTCTTCTTCAGGGCAGGCTAATGTCCCGCAGCGGATGCCTCTCTGGTGGACTCCGGTACTGCACATTACTCCCGAGACGTTTTCAAAAAATAACATTTAAAAAAAAAAAAAAAAAATTTTAAGTGAAACATCCGGGGCTTTTCAGAAAACATCCGGGGCTTGAGCCCAAGTAGCCACCCCCTAGCGCCGCCACTGGTACCTCCCTATCTCTCATCAATTTCCAACTAAGGCTCCAGTGGGGACTTTGTTCCCTGAGTGTGCCTCTCCACCTATGTTTCTTACTCTCTTACTTGCTACCCTTTGCCCTCAACCTATTCTAAGGGAGTGCTTGTTCTTCCGTCTATCTGTCTGTGTCTGTGTATTCTCTTGTTCCGATTAACCCAGCCAAATTTTTCTCTTTTTTGTGTCTATATCTACGCCGGGATCCGGAGTCGAGGCTGATCTTCTTGCTGTGGTCCTGTGTCCTGGATCCCCTATCCTGAGTTCTGGATTAAGTCGTGGACTTCAGGTCGTGGCTAAACCTGTCTCTGCGGTCCTGCCTGGGTCTCGTCTTGCTGCCTCCCTGAAGGCTCCCACAGGATTGTAGTTGACATCTTCGTAGATTCATCTTCTTATTACAGACACATGCATTTCCTAACATTCGGTCTATATGCTGTAAATGTATTATCTCTTGGATTTACACACGGCATCTATTGCACGTCTGTCCGTCCTGGGAGAGGGATCCCTCCTCTGTTGCTCTCCCTGAGGTTTCTCCCATTTTTTCCCCTTAAACTGTGGGTTTTCTCTGGAAGATTTTCCTTGTACGATGTGAGGGTCTAAGCATAGAGGGTGTCGTTTTTCTCATACTGATATTCTGAACAATCTGTGCTGTTGTATTTGCTCTAAAGTGTCTCTACTGTAGGCTATTTTTATTATATGTACAGCACTTTGGCTCGACCAATTTTTTTTTATAAATGTGCTATATAAATAAAACTTGATTTGATTTGATTTGATAAAATACATAAAAAAGTTCCCTTTGCATAATAGGTCACCTTAAACATTATAAGACTGTCAAAGAACCAATCTATCTTCAAAAAGTGTTATGTATAGTGCTCTAATGTGTCTGTTTATTGGGAAAGATTGATCATTTACAGAAAAAGAACATGGTTGGAAGGCAATACTTTGTGTTATATTAAGAGAAAACACTTTAAATCTTGTAAAGCATTTCATTTATAATAAAAAAACATTTATGAAAAAATAAAACAACTGTATATACACATCTATGAACTGTACACATATTTCAACTGCTGCTGTTTAGCTAACATGCATTATTGAGCTACACTGCAACTAAAAATCTCAGCCCTTCCTCCTACAAAAATCGACCATATAGGTCGATTGTTCAGCAGCTAAATACGACCCAGAGTCACGTTTTAAAGTGAGCACCTCTAGTGGTCGTGTAAGAAACAACATGCTCCTGTTGATTGCAAAGGCTCCGGAGGGTCGTTTATTCACAAATAACCCTCTCTGGAAAATCCTAAATTGTGGAATAGTTTGACATTAAAATGCTTTTTGATTAGATTTCTAGCGAGAAGTGTATATTGTACTTTTATAATCTACATCCAGTGGATGTGTAGGATCTATAGTTTGATAGATATTACGAAGATGATTTGAGGTCTCGCCAGGAGAAAGTGTGATTGTGTGCTTTGTAAGCAATTGGTTTTTGTGTTTAGATTGGGATTGGGATTGGGATGTGGGATTGTGTGCTTAGTAAGCAATTGGCTTTTGGAGTAATGTGCTATTGTAACGGACTATTGGACAAAAATGGCTTCTTTGTATCTAGTGGCTTTCAGAATAGTGGGTCTTCGGAACAATGCAGACTTTCAAAACAATGTCATGGTGCACCCGCCCTGCCCCAACCCCATTTCAAGGCGGATAGCCTTGGAGCTCTGTCATCGTTAATTTGCACAAGCTGCAGTAACAGTGAATCTGTAGAAAGTATGCAACATTTTCCTTTCAAACTTGTGATACAGGTACTTTGCTACTTTTCATGAAGGAAGTATTATGCTCTTTTTTTCAGGAACATAGTCATGGTATTATCAATGTTATCATGAAACACCTAGAAACTAGTAGGTATGATTCACTACGACTGTACATGAAGATAATAATTTATCATTGCACGTCATTGATTCAGAGCACCACCACATTTCACACTTTCACACTTTCCTAGGGCTTTGAATAACAGAACAGTACCTTGACAATGCTAACTTCTTTTAATGCTGCCTGTAGGACCTAAACTATTCTGATTTCAAAACTAACCATGTCTGTTGCACCATCTCTTACAATATCATCCCAGTAAACTGCATTGTTTCTGATTATTTGCTGAAAATCCTACAATAACTGTCAGATGTTTTGAATAAATAGCCCTAAAGAAATAAAGTGTACGGTTCCATGCATTGATTTAGATATTGGAGAATGACTCCGGCGCACCAGCACTGCCCGAGTTTGCAGCCTCTGACATGTGGTAGACGCCTGAAAGACAAATAACAAATTGTTAGTAGGGAAAATGTATCTCAGTAAATGAAAAGAACTGCTCAATTTAAAAATAAAAACTTGCATCTTCTTCCACGCAGTCGATGGAACCAGTTGAGTCCAGTGGAGGAAATGCCACCACTTGTACTCTAAAGTAGAAAACAAAAGTTATATGGTATAAATAGGTGATTGCAGGATATCTTTGTTATTTAATGGATAGAAACATTATGAACAAGAAAAACTGCATACACTTTAAAATGACTTACTTTTGTTGTATTGGAGCCTGTGCTTGTTGGAGGTGATTTTCTTGTGAGGATAGAACGGATCTACAGGAAAATCAAATTCATCGCAATCAACTTATGGGCGATTTGGAAAACATTCAAGAAGATTAACATTTTTAAACAAAGAAAATAAGCATACTTGCTTTATAATTAGCATTAACACTCTTGTGAGCTTTAGAGGGGCTGCTAAGCATATTCGCACAGTAGGCTACGTTGTCTCCAGCACTGCCTTGGGTTACACTTTGTTATCTGAACACTTTCCAACCAATCCATTACAGAGATAAGTATTCAACAAATATGCCCTTAAATCCTCTATACACATGTAACAATTACCAGTTTACCTTAAAAACAATGGATTGCAAAACAAAGCTTGAAGCAGTAAAAACAAGCTCCACCTATGCCAAACAACAACAACAACAACAACTGTAATAACATTCTCTGAGGTTCTCTGAGTAGCATGAATGGATGTTTCACATTGGCAACATCTACGGCGTCACCTCATCAGAATACAATGCAAGTCACGATTGGCTGGAATACAGCATGTCATCATTGTCAAGGAAGATAGAGACCCTCTGTTATGGCTTCGCCAACCATTTGGTGTGTTTTTAAGCTTTGAATTCTAGCTCTTAAGTGACAGGAAGATAGTTTTAGTGATTCTAATTCCATTTCATTTCATTTCAAACCTTTATTTTTCCAGGTGTATCCCATTGAGATCATTGATCTCTTTTTCAAGGGAGACCTGCTAAAATGGCGTGTGTGCTCCAGTGAAGCTGATGTGCCATCCTTCGTTCATAGCCCTTGAGACGGCATTACCTGTACGTTTTTTTGTCGTTATATTTATATCTATACTTTGAGTGCATTCTCGTAATTAGATTGCAGCCAGTTATATGGAGTGGGCAAGTTCATTTCACACATGTGTATATATTCCTTATAGTCAAGGGCTTAAAAGGGCTCTTCACTACGAAATGGTGGACGAAAACATTCTTCCAGTAATTCTGTTAAAATGGGCAGGATTTGTTTTTCTTGTTCTCTTCACTTTGGGTAATTTCTCATTAAAAAGTAACGGCGTCAACACAGCCTGAGGTACAGGACATAAACCAGGTGGGCGGGGTCAATAGCCAGATTAGCTGATTAGCCGGCCTTCTATTTATTGTGTTGTGTACTCTTGCTTTGGCACTGGGCTTGCTGTAACATTGTAAATGTTCCTGCCGTTGGAAAGTTAAGGACATCTGATTCTTGATGTTTGGCTTTGTTAACAAAGTTGTCAACCTGCTAGTTTTATCTTGCTAACATAACAAATGCACACTCAACATTATGGTGTAAATGTCAAATAATTGTTTTAACTGGGGGCACTAAATCACAAAGGTACAGAAATCTCTATTATTTTGTTTCAATGCTTCATGATAACCTCATTATGTAATATAAAATATGATAACAATAATGCTAAAACTGATATGACTCTAATCCTTTTTCATTGCATGATATTAAGTTATAATCTGATATTTTTACCTTCTGGCAGGTTAAAGGATTTGAATACTTCTACTACTACTATCAAAAGAGGTATCAATCGTCTATCCACAATTGTTAGTTTAAAGACAACATACCTTTGAATCGAATAGTGTCCCAAACACTAAAATGAAGAAACCCTGAGGAAAATGAAATAACACGCATATTTATTTAACATCAAAGAAATTGACAAAAATAGGTAATATATAAAAATACTGCTATGTAAGAACAAGTTGTTATTTTGTTATTTTGAATGGTTGCAAATACCTGTAGTGAATTGAAGAGTGCAAAGACAATGTGGAGTCCTCTATTTGTCGAATCTAGCATGGTCCCCACTCCTAAAGACCAGGTCAGTCCAAATAAAGGAGTCAAAATGGCCACACACCTTAGAATGACAACCAGCGTATGCCTTTCCTCTCTTTGGGCGGCGTCTCCCACGCCTCTTCTTAGCATTTTGAACAAGACCACGATTACGATAATTATGTTGATAAAAACTATAGTTAAGGCAGGTATCACAAACGCCAACAGGGCCCTTGTTTGCTCCCAGTTAAGCCAACAAGCCTCTTTGTTCATGATGTATCCTTCTCCTGGTGCTGTGGCGGAAACAGTAACAACAGCTATGATCAGAGGGCACCCGTAGCCTAATAAGAAGCCAATAGCCAACATGACTGACTTGGACATGTGGGAGAAGACCATGACTGTCCGGTAAAATAGCAGAAGGCCTGAAACTAGCATCCAAAAGAACACCGCAAGGTAAAACAAGTGCATAAAAAATGTTGCTGTGCTGCAAGAGTCAACTGGAACATTATAGTTATTCTTCTCCGGGTTTTCAGCTGGGTTGTCGGCAATGGAAGCTCCGATGATAAAACAGATGTCAGCGATCAACAGAGAGAGGGCAGTGTTAATGAGAGAAACATGACGCATGAAGGCAGTGCTATTTTTAGTTATGGCTTTCCAAACGTATCCTTCAATAATTAAACATATAACTAAACTTGCCAAAGAGATCCCAACTCCAACGTAGGTGATTAGATCCAAGAGTTCTTTGAATTCTTTAGGGATACCAGTTGACATCAGAATTGAAAATGAGGTGAGATGGTCGCATCTGCAGGTTACTGTGTCATTTATATCAGAAACAAACTCACACCCGTCACTATCCCAACCACCCCTGTTGTCAAACAGTTTAAAGTTCCAGAAGACACACTGAGGATCTTGCGTCAGAGTCGTGTTTAACTTGGTGTAGCTTAAAGTAACGTTCCGAATAGTTTCATTTACTTTGATTAGCACCACAGCTGCGTTGAGGGCATTAACGGGGTCAGTGTTATTGGGGTTGGAGCTGGAGCTCCGTACTGGCATAACATTATTTAGGGTGAAGAAAGTAATAGTGGTGATTGAGACGTTGCGAAAGCCGGTGTTAGGAATGTCCAGGACAACGCTGCTGTTCAGATTTGCGTAGAACGAGTTGGTGCTTCTGTTGAGGAGGATTGCACCAGTCTCAGAGGTAAAGGTAAATGTCTCATTTATTTTAGCAGAGAGAAGTTCCATTGAATCCAGTAAATCAGAGCTTGCGTTGTTGCTTTCGTTTGCATTCAGAGCTGTCCAGGACTCTCTTGAATCCTCACCAATAATTTCATCAACTGTTTGAAGGACGCTCTGCAGATGAAGAGAGATTCATTGTGAGGTTACATCTGCATCAAAAACATATACGTGAACTGCTCTATAAAAATCAGTCACATCGACTCCGATACACATTTTGAGTTATGTACATATCTAGAAAGAGGAGATTCTTAGCTTTCCGAAGATATCCTTATTGTTTTGCAAATATTCAGCGAAATATAATGATACAGGCCTTCAAAGTTTGCTGACAATATTTTAGTTATAGCTATTTAAAAGAGGGGGCTCAAGTTCAGGACAAAAGTGCGACCGAAAGTAGGTGTGTGTGTTTGTGTGTGTCTGTGTGTATTTTCTGAGTGGGGTAATTTATTTATTATATAAATGTGATATAATAGATTGATACTCTGAAAGCCAAGACATTGTTTTTTTAGAATCAACCAAAACCCCAATTGCAATGTGCCGTTGCAACATCCGACTGGTTTCAATAGAGCAGTTCACATATTTGTTGACATAAAATACATATCTAATCTAAGATAATGCTGATGGGAAGGTTTAACCTACCTTCATGACAGGTTGATTGACTTCCAGAGTAACATTTGCAATGTTGCCCAGGATTTCCACGATAGTTGATATGGTATTAGGTTCCTTTGTTACATTCTTTATCACTTTGACCTCTTCACTTAGCTTCTCCACAAAACGTGGGACATCCTCCTCCTGCAACACCTAAAGTAAATATTAAAAACACATACATTTATATAATGAGAGATTGTAAACCATGACAAATACAGAGATGTATCTTTTTTGGCAACAGCTGCACATTTTAAGCCACAAAAGTACAGAAGAGCCTAAAAGAATGTGATTGTGTGAGGGATGGCCGTGTGCTTTGAAACAGGGTACTACCATTTGGAGACCTATCCCATATTAACTTTAATGTTGTTTGTTTTGAAACATTGTAATAACAAAAATGTAGTTTTTTAAATATTTTTTTGGTTTTTGTCTCATATATTTATAATGAATAGTTGGAGGAGCCTGGGATTTAAGATTTTCATTGCCAAAACTAAACTGTAGCTACTTTGCACAAAACAATAAAGCCTTTGAATCGTTGAATCTTTAGTCTACTTAATCTGAGCCAGCACAGTTTTGACAAGTTTGTCTATCTTTTGTCAGGGTGCGTGGAAAAGGTAGGACCCAAAAGCAGTATTAACAAAAAGCGAGCTTTAATTTACAAAAAAAGCAGATGACAAAAGAAAACGAGACAAAGTTAGCATTACCAAAAAAAACAGGGGAGCACGAGTAAATAATCCAGGACCAAACTTCAAGGACAAACATGGAGCGTGACATGAAGGGAAAGACAATCAATGAACCAACACTGAACACAGGAAGAGACAAGACTAAATACAGTGAGGGGTAATCACAAGACGAGAAACAGCCGGGCAGGGGAGGAGAAACACAAGGGCCACAGGTGAACACAATCAGACAACTAGACACACCAGGGAAACTAACGACAGGAGGAAAAACACAGGGAAAAGGACCAGACAATAAACCAGGAGGAAAACATGACAGGGAGAACAGCAAAACACCCAAACCTAGACATAAAAACATGACATAACATGAATATCGTGACAGAACCCCCCCCTCAAACACAAAAAAATTAATCCAAAACGTCCAGCAGGGTGGGTGGAGGGGGTCCGGAGGACGGGCCTTGACTAACAACCCAGGGCACGGCAGAGGACCAGGAAGGGGTCTCGGGCGGACGGCCCGGGGGCAAGGCAGAGTTCGAGGAGGGGGTCTCGGGCGGACAGCCCCGGGACAAGGCAGAGTTCGAGGAGGGGGTCTCGGGCGGACGGCCCGGGGGCAAGGCAGAGTTCGAGGAGGGGGTCTCGGGCGGACGGCCCAGGGGCAAGGCAGAGTCTAAAAAGGGGCGAAGACCACAGCGGGCGAACCCAGGGGACCGGGCACTAGGGCGAAGGCAGCGGCAGGAAGAGTCAGGGGTCCGGGCTCGAGGGCCAAGACCGCGGCTCTCAGGGGGCCGGGCTCTCAGGGGGCCGGGCTCTCAGGGGGCCGGGCTCGAGGGCGAAGACTGCGGCTCTCAGGGGTCCGGACCTGAGGGCGAAGACCGGACAGCTCCGGAGGCCGGGCAGGAGCCGGTGTCGACCGGACAGGAACCGGAGCCAGTGGGACAGGTGTCGGCAAGATCCCCCACGGAAGAGGACAAGGAGTTGGCAGGACCCCCGGCGAGACAGGTGATGGCGGGGCCTCCAACGGAACAGGACATTGTGTTGGCAGGACCCCCGGCAGAAGAGTAGTTGGCGGGACCTCCAACGGGACAGGACATAGGGTTGGCAGGACCCCCGGCAGAAGAGTTGTCGGCGGGACCCTCAGAGGCACAGGACACAGGGTTGGCAGGACCCCCGGCAGAAGAGCAGTCGGCGGGATCCCCAACGGGACAGGACATGGAGTTTGCAGGACCCCCGACGAAACAGGTGTCGGCTGGACCTCCAACGGCACAGGACATAGGGTTGGCAGGACCCCCGGCAGAAGAGTAGTCTGCGGGACCTCCAACGGCACAGGACATAGGGTTGGCAGGACCCCCGGCAGAAGTGTAGTCGGCGGGACCCCCAACGGGACAGGACATGGAGTTGGCAGAACCCCCGGCAGGAGAGCAGTCGGCGGGACCTCCAACGGCACAGGACATAGGGTTGGCAGGACCCCCGGCAGAAGAGTAGTCGGCGGGACCTCCAACGGCACAGGACATAGGGTTGGCAGGACCCCCGGCAGAAGAGTAGTCGGCGGGGTCTCCAACGGCACATGACATAGGGTTGGCAGGACCCCCGGCAGAAGAGTAGTCGGCCGGACCCCCAACGGGACAGGACATGGAGTTGGCAGAACCCCCGGCAGGAGAGCAGTCGGCGGGATCCCCAACGGCACAGGACATGGAGTTGGCAGGATCCCCAGCGGAACCTCCAACGGCACTTGAGTAGGGACTTGAGTGGGGACTCGAGAGAGGGCTTGAGAAGGAACTCGAGAGGAAACTTGAGAGTTGACTTGAGAGGTGACTTGATATGGAACTCGAGAGGAGACTCGAGAGAGGGCTTGAGAGGAAACTCGAGAGGTCACTTGAGAGGTAACTCGAGAGGGGACTTGAGAGGTAACTCGAGAGGGGACTTGAGAGAGAACTCGAGAGGTGACTGGAGAGGGGACTTGAGTGGAGACTCGAGAGGTGACTTGAGAGGTAACTCGAGAGGGGACTCGAGAGGGAACTCGAGAGGAGACTTGAGAGGAGACTTGAGAGGGGACTTGAGAAAGAACTCGAGAGGAGACTTGAGAGGAGACTTGAGAGGGGACTCGAGAAGAGACTCGAAAGGGGACCTGAGAGGGAACTCGAGAGGAGACTTGAGGGAACTCGAGAGGGGACTTGAGAGGAGACTCGAGAGGAGACTCGAGGGGAGACTTGAGAGGGGACTCGAGAAGAGACTCGAGAGGGGACCTGAGAGGGAACTCGAGAAGAGACCTGAGAGGGGACTTGAGAGGGGACTCGAGAAGAGACTCGAGAGGGGACCTGAGAGGGGACTTGAGAGGGGACTTGAGAGGGGACTTGAGAGGGGACTTGTGTCGGTCGGTACGCCGACAGGACACGGGGAGCTGGCGTCGGCTGGAGAGCCAACAGGAGACGAGGTGCTGGAGTCGGCCGGTACACCGACAGGACTCGGGAAGCTGGCGTCTGCCGGTAAGCCAGCCCTGGAGCCGAAACTGGAGTAGGGACCATGGCTACTGGGGCCGGTACTGAAGCCGGAACCATGGCTGCTGGGGCCGGAACTGTGGCCGGAACCATGGCTGCTGGGCCCGGAACCATGGTTGCTGGGGCCGGAACCAGGGCCGGAACCATGGCTGTATGGGCCGGTTCTGGAGCAGGGACCACTGGAGCACGGGCTGGAATCTTGGTCTTGCGTCTCCTAGAGATTCTTTGGAGGATCCGTGGACCTCCCAAGGCCTGGTCATACCCCAGGAAAGGGTTAGAGGCTTCGGACAAGTCCTCAGGACAACTTGTGAAAAGTTGTCGCCACTCAGGCAACATGCTCCTGAGCCAGGGCTTGCGAGCAACCTCCTGACGTGCCTCCTTCAACGCAGCCTCTCTACCCCGCCTAGATGAGGCGCCATTCCAAGTATAAAAAATGTACTCCAGAGAGTACCCAAGACATTCTGCCTGTAGAGCAAAATAATCTGAGTCTGCTGAGTCCACAGTTGGTTGGTTCATTCTGTCAGGGTGTGCGGAAAAGGTAGGACCCAAAAGCAGTATTAACAAAAAGCGAGCTTGAATTTACAAAAAAAGCAGATGACAAAAGAAAACGAGACAAAGTTAGCATTATCAATAAAAACAGGGGAGCACGAGTAAATAATCCAGGACCAAACTTCAAGGACAAACATGGAGCGTGACATGAAGGGAAAGACAAACAATGAACCAACACAGAACACAGGAAGAGACAAGACTAAATACAGGGAGGGTCAATCACAAGACGAGAAACAGCCGGGCAGGGGAGGAGAAACACAAGGGCCACAGGTGAACACAATCAGACAACTAGACACACCAGGGAAACTAACGACAGGGGGAAAACACAGGAAGAAGGACCAGGGGCCTCATTTATAACGCCGTGCGTAGTATTCACGTGGGAAGGTTGCTTACGTAGTAGAAATCCAAAAGATAGGTACAGAAATGTTCCGACATTTTCCGATTCACCAAACATTGCGTACCGGCGAGGAAAGTGCGTACAGCACTTCCTACGCCGGTTTCCCTTTATAAATCACAACCGACTCGAAATGCGGTGCAGCTTTTGCGGGCTTCACGTAATGCCCATATTTGCCTATAAATAGTCAAAGAAACGCCCATTCATTCATTCATTTTGACTGACTTTATGAAGAAGATGGCAGGAAATGACGACAGAACAGCTAAAAAAGACATCTCACACCGTGTCAGATTTTGGTTATTTTGGGGAGGTGGAGATAATCATATTGTTTGGTGGATGCCGTTTGAACCAGAGTAGCAGCATGGAGGTCGGATCGTCACCAAAATAAATAAATAAGTGGTCCGAAAAAGGTTCATGACAAAAAAAATACACATAGCCTTCCTCAGGCAGTGTGTTTGTACCGGGGACAGGAGACACCCCCTTGATGAGAGACTGTAAGAAATGATCGGAGAATCCCTCCGGAGTGGAGTCATGACGACTGGATCTGAATTATGTTTTCGTATTTGGTGGTTTGTGTCCCAGCTGTCGATCAGCTGTGCGCAGCGTCTCCACTGCAGCAACTCTCTATCCACCAGTTAAAGGAAATACAACCAATGTGTTGCGTTATATTAGCTGTACAATTTACCACATATGGTGTTCTTAGTTTCCAGACCTCCTGTGTTTTACGAGCGACTTATCAAGTCTTAGCAAACGGCATAAAACATGATTAAACATGGTAGTATATAAAACCATGCTCGTACAACCTAGAAATGCAAAACCGCATCATTTATATTCGAGGTGGTTTTAAATAATATATCCGTATTTATTTATTTCTCCAAGTTATGTGTGTGTGTGCACTGAGGAGTCTCAAACAGGCGTTTGTTTAATCATTTTAAGATTGGCTTTAATCAATGTTTGAAAATGAATTTTTCATATATGATAAATGAGAGGTAACATTTTATTTATGGTATTATTTCCACATATTTCTCTCCATTCTTCCTTCTGCCAACGCGATGTCGCAGTTTCTCGTCTCTCCCGTTTTTGTGCTTAGTGCGTACGTATGGGTTAGAGTTTGCGTGGAGGACCGCACGTTTTCCCGTCAAGTTAGTATTTTATAAATCGCAAACATTGCGTAGAAACTGGCGTACGTCATTTTTTGAGCGTATATCGCTTTATAAATGAGGCCCCAGACAATAAACCAGGAGGAAAACATGACAGGGAGAACAGCAAAACACCCAAACCTAGACATAAAAACGTGACATAACATGAATATCGTGACATCTTTGTTGAAAAAGTATTGATATTTATGTGAATCCTGAAATTGATGATTTACTAGAGGGGAGGTGTATTACTTTTAAACAGTTACAGCTGATATGTAGTGGTGTAAAGTTACTAAGTACATACTCAAGTACGAATTACTGTACTTAATTACCATTTTGAGATACTATTCTTTACATTAGATGCTACTTTGTACTTGTACATTTGAGTAACATTTGCAATGCAGGACTTTTACTTGTAACATAGTATTCATACACTGTGGTATTTTTACTTTTACTTAAGTACAAGATATGAGTACTTCTCCCCCCCCCTGCCGATACGACCTATGATTGTGTGCTGCAGGAGTAGCCAGTAAAAAAAAGCATTTCACAACACATCTGCTCTGCGGGGGGGGGGGGGGGGGGGGGGGGGGAACCCTCAAAAAGGGAAACCCTCAAAAAGCAGAATAGGGCTCCTTTAAAGAAGGGAAGTGTTGCTGCAGAGCCACACTTTATATAAAAACAGTGGTCAGTTAGTTACAAGAAGTTACTGGACAGCAGAAGCCGTGATGTAATGTGCTGATGTTGGTCGAAAACGTGGGTTTTTTACAACAATACAAAATATTATAACAAATTAGCTTATTACATATTTTCTCACTTTCTTACGCGAATGTACTTCAGTTGAAATAAAATACATACTAAATGAAACTTCTCACAAGGTCAGTGGATTATCTTGAGCAACTGGTAATGATTTCTGCTGTTGAGTTGATTTATAAGAAACCTGACGTTTAGATTTCCTTCATGCTTTTGTTGAACAGATGGTGTCTCAGAGTTGACAGGTGTAGTTTGTTAGAAAGAAAATAGTTCCTGGATACAATTGTTGCACAACATGGAATATCTGGTTACGTAGAACTAGTGAACATAGGACAGTTTTTTGAATAACTTTATGATATACTGTGTGTTTTATAGATTTAAAATGGGGATGAATTGTTATCCCCAGCTGATCACTTACCTCTGAAGAAACAAGCAACTCCTTGATTACTTTGATAACGCAAGTGTTCTCTACCAATATCCACGTTCCATTATCACACTTCGCCATCTTTTCCCCCACTTGACCTGTAGGACATTCTCTACTAGATTGTTCGCCTTCTCTTCCATGCCCATACTCATTGTTTTTACATGTAAAAGCTTAGGAGATAAATAATAATCAATTAGTATTACACAAAATATTGTGGAAAAAGACTGCAAAGGAAAAGCATAGTCACTTTTGAAACATTGCACTTACTTTTTTCGGAAATTGTAAATGTTGTTACCCGTCTATAATCGAGATCATCGACCTTACAAGTAAATGTTAGTGACGTTGGTTCACCGCAGGCTCCTAGCGTGTATTCATATGTGCGACAGAATGAGGTTCCATTTTTAGTAACACCAGCATCTGCGAACATTTAACAGTGTTGTTAATAAAATAAACTGTTATTGGATGTGTGTTTTCTGTATGGTCAGATTGAGAAGTTTTCTGAAACATTTTAAACTTACCAAGAGCCAGTGAGTCTTTAAACCACTTCACCTTAAAAGGGGACTGCACACAACACTCAAGTGGTACTGTTTGTCCCTCCAGACATTTAACGTTTATGAAAGACTTTGATTCTATATTGGGAGCTTCTTGGATATCATCTCCAGTCACGTCCCTTTCTTGTCTGAACTGCAATACGTCGCCCATCAGAGTGCATTGGTAAAGTCCTGTGATTAAGATAATAAAAACAATGATTACATTGGTATGCTGTAAAAATTTTTTTAAAGAATGATACCATTAGTATATTAAATAGTAAACATTCCAGTCCAAGCAGCAAATTAATTTGTCTATTAGCATCAATCAAAAGAGTTGTTATTTTACTTATTTTTACTAGCTTTTGCTTACCAGTATCCACAACATCGGCTTTCTCTATTGTTAGAACAGAACTTGTGCTAGAATTTGTTATTTTTCTCCTTCCATTCCCCTCAATTACCCTTCCACGAAATGTCCACTCGACACTACTTATTTGTTCCACATTAATTCTGGGTTCGCACACCAGTCTCATGCGATATCCATTATAAATGATGCCGTCAATCCTTAATTTATCTTCACCTTTGGAGAAAGTAGAACACATCAGTTTGGTGTTTATACAAGTTAAACAAAATGTAATTACCTACTAGCTATGTTGGACTTACTGTTGTACAATACAGTGACAGAGCCAATGACAGGGGCAATAGTAGAGTTTACTGCTTTTGAAAATTCTTTATTTGCTTCAGCAAATTCTTCAGCATTAACCTTTGTAGTCTCAACAACAAAATCTGTAAATATGCTTCCTTCTCTGTAAGAACAAATACAAAACAAAATGGTGGTGTCAAATGTGTACGGATGTCCTGCCTCCATATATCTTAAATACCAGAATTACCATACCTGAATCCTATCACAGAAACACCAATAAACCCTGTGATTCCTCCATACGTCTTGTTTAACTGTGGGAGAGATACGGTTCATAACATTACCAATTCAACTGAAAATACAAGTTACAATTTGATATGGTATTTATCAATGCACTTACCACTGTAGTCATGGTGTTTTTAAGATTTTTGTATTCAGCACTTGTTGTATTTTTCAATGCTTCTGTGAATGTCTTGTTTAATTGCACTGTCATTGACAAATTGAACCCTGTTTATTTGAAAAGAGAATAAAAACAAGATCAAACGATTCAGTTTGTTGTGATTTAAAGAATATACTAGCTAGAGATGAGAAGAGAGGAAACAATTGTGAATCATTTTTTTATTTGGTTTGCATGACTTGCAGATCAAGAGTATAAAACCCATGTCTCTATACAATGCAAATATCCTTTTCAGCAACAGTGTTGAGATGTCATGTGGACGGTAGCAATTAAATAGCCTGACCTATATTCAAGCAGAACTGCAATTTATAATTCATCAATTCATTTTTGAATGAATGACATATACGTCCATTTACACCCTGAGGTCAAAGCCCTTTTTTCACGTTTGGCTCGCCTGTGCTTTTTTTGTTTTGATGCTTTAAAAAAATGAACCCTGTGCTGCATAATAAAGTAATATCATCATTTTAGACAAGCTTAGCAATCACTATATGTAGGTTGCAGGGATGTCACATGAATACTATCACTCAGAAATATATTCAAAACCCACAGTGAAAAGTAGTTTACAAGACTCTTGACATCAGAAAATAGTTTCTTTCAAGTCTTGGTGACCAAGGGAAAAAGATAAAAATCTATATGTATTTACCAAAAAAAGGTAATGGAGATGTTATAAAGCAAAGAGCTACATAGAGCCTGATAACTACATTTCTGTCAATAAAAAAGACCTTTCACAGGAGCAGTCGTCGTTGTTACTGCAGGTGTAGCCTCGGTAGCAGCAGCAGTGGTTGGTTGAGTTATGAGTATTGTAAAAAATATTTTATTTCTTCAATTTTGTATGCTTAACTGTAATAAGTATGTGTATCTCAAATACAATATACCATGGTGTGACATCTTGAATTACTCGACGACAGACTTGAATCATGCCCTCAAGTATTATCACAGTCTTTTTGTCATTCCACTATCCTTACTTCAGACTTTGATTCTGTCAAACTATCTGCTGGCTGACAGGTGCAGCAAATGCAAGCTTGTAGCCCTCCTTGGTTACATCAATTATGCCATTTGCCATTCCTCAAGCAAAATCCTTCTTGTCCGACCTGCATAAAGCTGCAGCCCTCCCTAAGTCTACAATAGAGTTGTTCTGGAAGATGCATGCAAGATGGAAAAGTGTCTTTGGCAAGATTTGTTGTCTTGGAATTGCATCTCCTTCTTCTACAAGCTCTTTATCGCCAAACCTGAGGATATTGATCTCGCCTCACAGGCCCGCTTGTCTTTATATTTGCTCCATGTGCTAGAAGCCATTTTTAAAGCTGTTGTTCTTTGGTGGTCTAGGAAATCCATACTCGTCCACACAGAAAACACACATTGATCCTTCATGTAGATCCTTAAAATATATATCTTGTTCTTTAGACATCATGCAGCTCCCGCGCAGACTTACTTGATTCTCAGCTAAACACCAGTTCATTCTTTGGGCATCCCACATTTCTGGTTACCACCACATCATTGCTGATTCATTGTATTGTTTCTCTTTCCAGAATATCAGACGAGCCCCAGAGTCGGATCTCCATCCCATACCAGTCCTACCATTAAACTAGTCACTGGCCAACACTGTCTTTTTACTTCCCATTCCCATGTTTCGCTGTTGACCAAAAGCTTACAAAAACAGGTACCTGCTCTTAACGTTACACAACTACCACTCACTTCTGACCTTTTCAGCCTTTGTATCTGTTCTCTAAGCTCAAAACCCATTTTTTCTTACCGAAACAGGAATAATGGCCTAATGCATTGAGAAAAAGTCAACAGCAATTCAAGCATTTCCTTAGAACACTGTTCGAGTTATTCTGATCAAACCCTACAGGTCCTCAATCACTGTTCATCTCGAGCATATACATTCTTAATAATCTCAACAATCCTCATCATGGACACACTCAACTCAGCTGAATTTAAATAAGCTTGTGTGGAGTTTATATCAATTGAAGCAACGATTGTTCGGTCTGACAGAACAATATCATACCCATTGTTTGTTAAGATGAAGAATTCCTTTGACAAGTCAATTTAGACGATAACCAACAACACAGAAAAGTAATCTAACAATTGTTATTTTGCACTGACTTGTTTTTGCTGACATTGTGGGTGTTGGAGTGTTCACCCCGGTCGTAGTGACTGTTATTGAGACTAAAAACATAATTTTACAATAATTTTTGTTAAGCTGAAGAATGAATCTGACAAGTCAACTAAGAAAATATCTACCAACATGGTGAAGTCAGATACCTATCGTTGTTTTCCCCAACCCCTTTCATAACAAATGAACCATGAACCCATTGTCGTAGACAGTGAGTTCCTGTGGCATTAGTAACGATGTGCCCCGCCCCCACACTTTTGCCACGCCCCCTAACATATCATGAACCTTTTGCCATAGACTGTTGTGGAAAGCATCATTGCACTCAGCAGAGAATTCCTATTTAATTGGGGATTACATACTATTACAATAACATGGAATTCCATTACCATTTTGAGACAATCGCTATTAAACAAGAAGGTGTTGTAACTTAAAGATACAATATCCAAACTGCTCAAAATGAATAAATGAAATACTGTCTTTTAAGTCTTACTTGTTGGTGTTGGAGTTATGATACGAGGAGTTGTTGGTGGTGGAGTTGTTGAAGGAAAAGTTGTTGGTGATGGATTTGTTGTAAGAAGAGTTGTTTGTGATGGAGTTGTTGGTGGTGGAGTTGTTATAGGAGTAGTTGTTGGTGATGGATTTGTTGAAGGAAGAGTTGTTGGTGATGGATTTGTTGAAGGAAGAGTTGTTGGTGATGGATTTGTTGTAAGAAGAGTTGTTGGTGAAGGAGTTGTTGGTGATGGAGTTGTTGGTGGTGGAGTTATTATAGGAGTAGTTGTTGGTGATGGAGTTGTTGAAGGAAGAGTTGTTGGTGATGGATTTGTTGTAAGAAGAGTTGTTGGTGATGGAGTTGCTGGTGGTGGAGTTGTTATAGGAGTAGTTGTTGGTGATGGAGTTGTTGTTGGTGATGGAGTTGATGTAAGAAGAGTTGTTGGTGATGGAGTTGCTGTAAGAAGAGTTGTTGGTGATGGAGTTGTTGGTGATGGAGTTGTTGAAGGAAGAGTTGTTGGTGGTGGAGTTGTTGTAAAAAGAGTTGTTGGTGATGGAGTTGTTGTAAGAAGAGTTGTTGGTGATGGAGTTGATGTAAGAAGAGTTGTTGGTGGTGGAGTTGTTGTAAGAAGAGTTGTTGGTGATGGAGTTGTTGGTGATGGAGTTGCTGTAAGAAGAGTTGTTGGTGATGGAGTTGATGGTGAAGGAGTTGTTGGTGATGGAGTTGTTGGTGATGGAATTGTTGAAGGAAGAGTTGTTGGTGGTGGAGTTGCTGTAAGAAGAGTTGTTGGTGGTGGAGTTGTTGGTGATGGAGTTGCTGTAAGAAGAGTTGTTGGTGATGGAGTTGTTGAAGGAAGAGTTGTTGGTGATGGAGTTGCTGTAAGAATAGTTGTTGGTGATGGAGTTGCTGTAAGAAGAGTTGTTGGTGATGGAGTTGCTGTAAGAAGAGTTGTTGGTGGTGGAGTTGCTGTAAGAAGAGTTGTTGGTGATGGAGTTGCTGTAAGAAGAGTTGTTGGTGATGGAGTTGTTGAAGGAAGAGTTGTTGGTGGTGGAGTTACTGTAAGAAGAGTTGTTGGTGATGGAGTTGCTGTAAGAAGAGTTGTTGGTGATTGAGTAGTTGAAGGAATAGTTGTTGGTGGTGGAGTTGCTGTAAGAAGGGTTGTTGGTGATGTAGTTGTTGGTGATGGAGTTGTTGAAGGAAGAGTTGTTGGTGATGGAGTTGTTGGTGATGGAGTTGCTGTAAGAAGAGTTGTTGGTGGTGGAGTTGATGTAAGAAGAGTTGTTGGTGATGGAGTTGTTGTAAGAAGAGTTGTTGGTGGTGGAGTTGATGTAAGAAGAGTTGTTGGTGGTGGAGTTGATGTAAGAAGAGTTGTTGGTGGTGGAGTTGTTGTTGGTGGAGTTGCTGTAAGAAGAGTTGTTGGTGATGGAGTTGCTTGAAGAAGAGTTGTTGGTGATGGAGTTGCTGTAAGAAGAGTTGTTGGTGATGGAGTTGTTGGTGATGGAGTTGATGTAAGAAGAGTTGTTGGTGGTGGAGTTGTTGGTGATGGAGTTGCTGTAAGAAGTGTTGTTGGTGATGGAGTTGTTGGAAGAAGAGTTGTTGGTGAAGGAGTTGCTGGAAGAAGAGTTGTTGGTGATGGAGTTGCTGGAAGAAGAGTTGTTGGTGATGGAGTTGCTGTAAGAAGAGTTGTTGGTGATGGAGTTGTTGATGGAAGAGTTGTTGGTGATGGAGTTGTTGGTGATGGAGTTGTTGAAGGAAGAGTTGTTGGTGATGGAGTTGTTGTAAGAAGAGTTGTTGGTGATGGAGTTGCTGTAAGAAGAGTTGTTGGTGATGGAGTTGTTGAAGGAAGAGTTGTTGCTGATGGAGTTGTTGATGGAAGAGTTGTTAGTGATGGAGTTGTTGGTGGTGGAGTTGATGTAAGAAGAGTTGTTGGTGTTAGAGTTGTTGAAGGAAGAGTTGTTGGTGGTGGAGTTGTTGATGGAAGAGTTGTTGGTGATGGAGTTGTTGGTGGTGGAGTTGATGTAAGAAGAGTTGTTGGTGGTGGACTTGTTGAAGGAAGAGTTGTTGCTGATGGAGTTGTTGATGGAAGAGTTGTTGGTGATGGAGTTGTTGGTGGTGGAGATGATGTAAGAAGAGTTGTTAGTGGTGGAGTTGCTGTAAGAATAGTTGTTGGTGATGGAGTTGCTGTAAGAAGGGTTGTTGGTGATGGAGTTGTTGAAGGAAGAGTTTTTGGTGATGGAGTTGTTGTAAGAAGAGTTGTTGGTGATGGAGTTGTTGTAAGAAGAGTTGTTGGTGATAGAGTTGTTGAAGGAAGAGTTGTTGGTGGTGGAGTTGCCGTAAGAAGAGTTGTTGGTGGTGGAGTTGTTGGTGATGGAGTTGCTGTAAGAAGAGTTGTTGGTGATGGAGTTGTTGAAGGAAGAGTTGTTGGTGATGGAGTTGCTGTAAGAATAGTTGTTGGTGATGGAGTTGCTGTAAGAAGAGTTGTTGGTGATGGAGTTGCTGTAAGAAGAGTTGTTGGTGATGGAGTTGTTGAAGGAAGAGTTGTTGGTGGTGGAGTTGCTGTAAGAAGAGTTGTTGGTGATGGAGTTGCTGTAAGAAGAGTTGTTGGTGATTGAGTTGTTGAAGGAAGAGTTGTTGGTGGTGGAGTTGCTGTAAGAAGGGTTGTTGGTGATGGAGTAGCTGTAAGAAGAGTTGTTGGTGATTGAGTTGTTGAAGGAAGAGTTGTTGGTGGTGGAGTTGCTGTAAGAAGAGTTGTTGGTGATGGAGTTGCTGTAAGAAGAGTTGTTGGTGATTGAGTTGTTGAAGGAAGAGTTGTTGGTGGTGGAGTTGCTGTAAGAAGGGTTGTTGGTGATGGAGTTGTAGTTGATGGAGTTGTTGAAGGAAGAGTTGTTGGTGATGGAGTTGTTGGTGATGGAGTTGCTGTAAGAAGAGTTGTTGGTGGTGTAGTTGCTGTAAGAAGAGTTGTTGGTGATGGAGTTGATGTAAGAAGAGTTGTTGGTGATGGAGTTGATGTAAGAAGAGTTGTTGGTGGTGGAGTTGATGTAAGAAGAGTTGTTGGTGGTGGAGTTGTTGTTGGTGGAGTTGCTGTAAGAAGAGTTGTTGGTGATGGAGTTGCTGTAAGAATAGTTGTTGGTGATGGAGTTGCTGTAAGAAGAGTTGTTGGTGATGGAGTTGTTGGTGATGGAGTTGATGTAAGAAGAGTTGTTGGTGGTGGAGTTGTTGGTGATGGAGTTGCTGTAAGAAGAGTTGTTGGTGATGGAGTTGTTGGAAGAAGAGTTGTTGGTGAAGGAGTTGCTGGAAGAAGAGTTGTTGGTGATGGAGTTGCTGGAAGAAGAGTTGTTGGTGATGGAGTTGCTGTAAGAAGAGTTGTTGGTGATGGAGTTGTTGATGGAAGAGTTGTTGGTGATGGAGTTGTTGGTGATGGAGTTGTTGAAGGAAGAGTTGTTGGTGATGGAGTTGTTGTAAGAAGAGTTGTTGGTGATGGAGTTGCTGTAAGAAGAGTTGTTGGTGATGGAGTTGTTGAAGGAAGAGTTGTTGCTGATGGAGTTGTTGATGGAAGAGTTGTTGGTGATGGAGTTGTTGGTGGTGGAGTTGATGTAAGAAGAGTTGTTGGTGGTGGAGTTGTTGATGGAAGAGTTGTTGGTGATGGAGTTGTTGGTGGTGGAGTTGTTGAAGGAAGAGTTGTTGGTGGTGGAGTTGTTGATGGAAGAGTTGTTGGTGATGGAGTTGTTGGTGGTGGAGTTGATGTAAGAACAGTTGTTGGTGGTGAACTTGTTGAAGGAAGAGTTGTTGCTGATGGAGTTGTTGATGGAAGAGTTGTTGGTGATGGAGTTGTTGGTGGTGGATATGATGTAAGAAGAGTTGTTGGTGGTGGAGTTGCTGTAAGAAGAGTTGTTGGTGATGGAGTTGCTGTAAGAAGGGTTGTTGGTGATGGAGTTGTTGAAGGAAGAGTTGTTGGTGATGGAGTTGTTATAAGAAGAGTTGTTGGTGATGGAGTTGTTGTAAGAAGAGTTGTTGGTGATGGAGTTGTTGAAGGAAGAGTTGTTGGTGATGGAGTTGCTGTAAGAAGAGTTGTTGGTGATGGAGTTGCTGTAAGAAGAGTTGTTGGTGATGGAGTTGTTGGTGATGGAGTTGATGTAAGAAGAGTTGTTGGTGGTGGAGTTGTTGGTGATGGAGTTGCTGTAAGAAGAGTTGTTGGTGATGGAGTTGTTGGAAGAAGAGTTGTTGGTGAAGGAGTTGCTGGAAGAAGAGTTGTTGGTGATGGAGTTGTTGAAGGAAGAGTTGTTGGTGATGGAGTTGTTGTAAGAAGAGTTGTTGGTGATGGAGTTGTTGTAAGAAGAGTTGTTGGTGATGGAGTTGTTGAAGGAAGAGTTGTTGGTGATGGAGTTGCTGTAAGAAGAGTTGTTGGTGATGGAGTTGCTGTAAGAAGAGTTGTTGGTGATGGAGTTGATGTAAGAAGAGTTGTTGGTGGTGGAGTTGTTGGTGATGGAGTTGCTGTAAGAAGAGTTGTTGGTGATGGAGTTGTTGGAAGAAGAGTTGTTGGTGAAGGAGTTGCTGGAAGAAGAGTTGTTGGTGATGGAGTTGCTGGAAGAAGAGTTGTTGGTGATGGAGTTGCTGTAAGAAGAGTTGTTGGTGATGGAGTTGTTGATGGAAGAGTTGTTGGTGATGGAGTTGTTGGTGATGGAGTTGTTGAAGGAAGAGTTGTTGGTGATGGAGTTGTTGTAAGAAGAGTTGTTGGTGATGGAGTTGCTGTAAGAAGAGTTGTTGGTGATGGAGTTGTTGAAGGAAGAGTTGTTGCTGATGGAGTTGTTGATGGAAGAGTTGTTGGTGATGGAGTTGTTGGTGGTGGAGTTGATGTAAGAAGAGTTGTTGGTGGTGGAGTTGTTGATGGAAGAGTTGTTGGTGATGGAGTTGTTGGTGGTGGAGTTGTTGAAGGAAGAGTTGTTGGTGGTGGAGTTGTTGATGGAAGAGTTGTTGGTGATGGAGTTGTTGGTGGTGGAGTTGATGTAAGAACAGTTGTTGGTGGTGGACTTGTTGAAGGAAGAGTTGTTGCTGATGGAGTTGTTGATGGAAGAGTTGTTGGTGATGGAGTTGTTGGTGGTGGATATGATGTAAGAAGAGTTGTTGGTGGTGGAGTTGCTGTAAGAAGGGTTGTTGGTGATGGAGTTGTTGAAGGAAGAGTTGTTGGTGATGGAGTTGTTGTAAGAAGAGTTGTTGGTGATGGAGTTGTTGTAAGAAGAGTTGTTGGTGATGGAGTTGTTGAAGGAAGAGTTGTTGGTGATGGAGTTGCTGTAAGAAGAGTTGTTGGTGATGGAGTTGTTGTAAGAAGAGTTGTTGGTGATGGAGTTGTTGAAGGAAGAGTTGTTGGTGATGGAGTTGATGTAAGAAGAGTTGTTGGTGGTGGAGTTGTTGAAGGAAGAGTTGTTGGTGGTGGAGTTGCTGTAAGAAGAGGTGTTGGTGATGGAGTTGTTGATGGAAGAGTTGTTGGTGATGGAGTTGATGTAAGAAGAGTTGTTGGTGGTGGAGTTGTTGAAGGAAGAGTTGTTGGTGGTGGAGTTGCTGTAAGAAGAGTTGTTGGTGATGGAGTTGTTGAAGGAAGAGTTGTTGGTGGTGGAGTTGCTGTAAGAAGAGTTGTTGGTGATGGAGTTGTTGGTGGTGGAGTTGTTGAAGGAAGAGTTGTTGGTGATGGAGTTGTTGTAAGAAGAGTTGTTGGTGGTGGAGTTGTTGAAGGAAGAGTTGTTGTAAGAAGAGTTGTTGGTGGTGGAGTTGCTGTAAGAAGAGTTGTTGGTGATGGAGTTGATGTAAGAAGAATTGTTGTTGGTGGTGGAGTTGCTGTAAGAAGAGTTTTTGTTGATGGAGTTGATGTAAGAAGAGTTGTTGGGGGTGGAGTTGCTGTAAGAAGAGTTGTTGGTGATGGAGTTGATGTAAGAAGAGTTGTTGGTGATGGAGTTGATGTAAGAAGAGTTGTTGGTGGTGGAGTTGCTGTAAGAAGAGTTGTTGGTGATGGAGTTGATGTAAGAAGAGTTGTTGGTGATGGAGTTGCTGTAAGAAGAGTTGTTGGTGATGGAGTTGTTGGTGATGGAGTTGCTGTAAGAAGAGTTGTTGGTGCTGGAGTTGTTGAAGGAAGAGTTGTTGGTGATGGAGTTGTTGGTGATGGAGTTGCTGTAAGAAGAGTTGTTGGTGATGGAGTTGCTTTAATAAGAGTTGTTGGTGATGGAGTTGTTGTAAGAAGAGTTGTTGGTGATGGAGTTGTTTGTGATGGAGTTGATGTAAGAAGAGTTGTTAGTGATGGAGTTGTTGGTGATGGAGTTGCTGTAAGAAGAGTTGTTGGTGATGGAGTTGTTGAAGGAAGAGTTGTTGGTGATGGAGTTGTTGAAGGAAGAGTTGTTGGTGATGGAGTTGTTGAAGGAAGAGTGGTTGGGGATGGAGTTGTTGAAGGAAGAGTTGTTGGTGATGGAGTTGTTGTAAGAGGACAAAGGGTAAAGGCTGGAAGAAGTAAAAGAGAGAAGAGTTCTTAGTTAATTGCTTCTGCATATGATAAGATGCATATTTTAAGAACTAGAGCTATCAGAATTTTTGAAATTCCCCATACTGTACGATTAATGTGACCCAAAGGTGCTTTTCGTTTTAGTTCGAGAAAAAAAGTTGAATATCATAATTGGGACCACCGGCACGAACAAAAATCACTTTTGGTCATCATAAGTGGCCCTAATCCTTTTTACGTATATTTGAGTTAAAAACAATAAAATACAATTATAGATTCTCTTCAACATATGGCAGTGTTTCCAAAGTTGTCCTTCTGACTCAGGCCAGCTCCTGTCTTTCGACAACCCAAAAGCAAGCAATAACATAGTGAGACACAGGGATTGTCATGCAATTAAGGATAAAGATTTTGACAATAAGGCATATCAAATGCTGGCCAGAATGCAGTGATTACTGCGGACCAACTTACTGTTTTGACCAGAAGGCTGGCAGTATTGTCCATCAGGAGGAATGGCATTGATGCATCCACATGTGTCCCCAGTGATGTTGTCACAGGATGTATACTGTAAACACTGGTCGCATGACCAACGATACTGATCCTCACATCTGCACTGGTAACCAGAACTGCTCGGAGAGCAAACTTGAGACCAAGCAAAAACACAATGAATTTCACACATGTAATGAGTTTTTCTAACTGTCATATTAGTAAAGTGTGTTTTACAACTTTTAGATTCACACTTAGGGTTGACAACACCAACACATATTTCACATATTTACAGTATTGTATCTGCACCTGTAGAAATGTTTACATCAAGGATTTGTGCGTTGTTGAGGATAAAGGGGTAACGGATGCTCCTCAGAATGGTACTCAGTTGTTTTATTAGAGTATCTGTGGTGTTCAACTCAACCAAAATGATGTATTCAAAGAGAATAGGAGGAGCTGCATGGAGAGAATTTTAAAGAAAAACAAATACAGTTGATGTCTCACTTGTAAATAATATTGTCATTTTGTTTTTGTTTTATGAAATACTGTCCTTTAAGTCTTACTTGTTGGTGATGGAGTTGTTGTAAGAAGAGTTGTTGGTGATGGAGTTGTTGAAGGAAGAGTGGTTGGGGATGGAGTTGTTGAAGGAAGAGTTGTTGGTGATGGAGTTGTTGTAAGAGGACAAAGGGTAAAGGCTGGAAGAAGTAAAAGAGAGAAGAGTTCTTAGTTAATTGCTTCTGCATATGATAAGATGCATATTTTAAGAACTAGAGCTATCAGAATTTTTGAAATTCCCCATACTGTACGATTCATGTGACCCAAAGGTGCTTTTCGTTTTAGTTTGAGAAAAAAAGTTGAATATCATAATTGGGACCACCGGCACAAACAAAAATCACTTTTGGTCATCATAAGTGGCCGTAATCCTTTTTACGTATATTTGAGTTAAAAACAATAAAATACAATTATAGATTCTCTACAACATATGGCAGTGTTTCCAAAGTTGTCCTTCTGACTCAGGCAAGTTCCTGTCTTTCGACAACCCAAAAGCAAGCAATAACATAATGAGACACAGGGATTGTCATGCAATTAAGGATAAAGATTTTGACAATAAGGCACATCAAATGCTGGCCAGAATGCAGTGATTACTGCGGACCAACTTACTGTTTTGACCAGAAGGCTGGCAGTATTGTCCATCAGGAGGAATGGCATTGATGCATCCACATGTGTCCCCAGTGATGTTGTCACAGGATGTATACTGTAAACACTGGTCGCATGACCAACGATACTGATCCTCACATCTGCACTGGTAACCAGAACTGCTCGGAGAGCAAACTTGAGACCAAGCAAAAACACAATGAATTTCACACATGTAATGAGTTTTTCTAACTGTCATATTAGTAAAGTGTGTTTTACAACTTTTAGATTCACACTTAGGGTTGACAACACCAACACATATTTCACATATTTACAGTATTGTATCTGCACCTGTAGAAATGTTTACATCAAGGATTTGTGCGTTGTTGAGGATAAAGGGGTAACGGATGCTCCTCAGAATGGTACTCAGTTGTTTTATTAGAGTGACATCTGTGGTGTTCAACTCAACCAAAATGATGTATTCAAAGAGAATAGGAGGAGCTGCATGGAGAGAATTTTAAAGAAAAACAAATACAGTTGATGTCTCACTTGTAGATAATATTGTCATTTTGTTTTTGTTTTATGAAATACTGTCCTTTAAGTCTTACTTGTTGGTGATGGAGTTGTTGTAAGAAGAGTTGTTGGTGATGGAGTTGTTGAAGGAAGAGTTGTTGGTGATGGAGTTGTTGAAGGAAGAGTGGTTGGGGATGGAGTTGTTGAAGGAAGAGTTGTTGGTGATGGAGTTGTTGTAAGAGGACAAAGGGTAAAGGCTGGAAGAAGTAAAAGAGAGAAGAGTTCTTAGTTAATTGCTTCTGCATATGATAAGATGCATATTTTAAGAACTAGAGCTATCAGAATTTTTGAAATTCCCCATACTGTACGATTAATGTGACCCAAAGGTGCTTTTCGTTTTAGTTTGAGAAAAAAAGTTGAATATCATAATTGGGACCACCGGCACAAACAAAAATCACTTTTGGTCATCATAAGTGGCCCTAATCCTTTTTACGTATATTTGAGTTAAAAACAATAAAATACAATTATAGATTCTCTACAACATATGGCAGTGTTTCCAAAGTTGTCCTTCTGACTCAGGCAAGCTCCTGTCTTTCGACAACCCAAAAGCAAGCAATAACATAGTGAGACACAGGGATTGTCATGCAATTAAGGATAAAGATTTTGACAATAAGGCACATCAAATGCTGGCCAGAATGCAGTGATTACTGCGGACCAACTTACTGTTTTGACCAGAAGGCTGGCAGTATTGTCCATCAGGAGGAATGGCATTGATGCATCCACATGTGTCCCCAGTGATGTTGTCACAGGATGTATACTGTAAACACTGGTCGCATGACCAATGATACTGATCCTCACATCTGCACTGGTAACCAGAACTGCTCGGGGAGCAAACTTGAGACCAAACAAAAACACAATGAATTTCACACATGTAATGAGTTTTTCTAACTGTCATATTAGTAAAGTGTGTTTTACAACTTTTAGATTCACACTTAGGGTTGACAACACCAACACATATTTCACATATTTACAGTATTGTATCTGCACCTGTAGAAATGTTTACATCAAGGATTTGTGCGTTGTTGAGGATAAAGGGGTAACGGATGCTCCTCAGAATGGTACTCAGTTGATTTATTAGAGTATCTGTGGTGTTCAACTCAACCAAAATGATGTATTCAAAGAGAATAGGAGGAGCTGCAGGGAGAGAATTTAAAAGAAAAACAAATACAGTTGATGGCTCACTTGTAGATAATATTGTCATTTGGTTTTTGTTTTATAAAATACTGTCCTTTACGTCTTACTTGTTGGTGATGAAGTTGTTGAAGGAAGAGTTGTTGGTGATGGAGTTGTTGAAGGAAGAGTTGTTGGTGATGGAGTTGTTATAAGAGGACAAGCTGTAACATCTGTGAGAAGTAAAAGAGAGAAGAGTTCTTAGATAATTGCTTCTCTTTGTTGTATGATGCATATTTTAAGAGCTTGAAAAAGGGCTATCAGAATATAAAAATATGTTATACTGTACAATAAATGTGACCAAATGAATTAGTGATAATAATATCATGATACCTATAGACATTTAAAAAAAGAAATATAACAATATTACGCTTTAGTGGAATCTATCTTTACATTTGATTATTGTGTGTTGTATCTGTTTTACTGCTAATAATAATAGATGTACAAGATAGATAAAGAAAAGTCTGTTCCCATAACCAAAGTGAAAAAGAAAAATGATGGATTGCTTCCATTACATTATCATTTGTATTTATGAAGTAACCAGAAAGTTTGAATATCACTCACTTCATTTTCTGGATTTTACAATTTAAAAGACTCAAGTCATCTTATATTTGTATGGAAGAGGACAATGGGCCACATAAGAATGCATTTATTTTAGATCTGACCAAAACTGTAATATAAGAATAGTGACTTTAATCACAGTGATGTTGTCACAGGATGTATACTGTAAACACTGGTCACATGACCAACGATGCTGATCCTCACATCTGCACTGAGGACACGCTGTTAAATCTGTCACATGGGAGAGAAAGTGGAGTTGCTGCTGAGTAGAAACAACTATAAAGGGTGAGGCTATTAAGATAGTTACTACTGTATATTGTCACACACACATTTTAAAAGCTTGAATTAGGGCTGTCACAACTTTCGCAATAAAAATAAAGAACAAGAACGCTGAATTATTTACATCATATTATAATGTGGTTTATTAACATGATATACATACTTACTTATATGTCGTGACATCGCTAGTTTGAACAAAACTTTCTATATATTTCTGAATATTATATTTAAAAGAGTCACCTTACATTTTGACATCTTACTATTGTGGTTTGGGGTTTTCCCTTTCCTGTAGTGTGTTATCCTGTTTAGCCCCACGAACCCGCCCGCGGGGGCAAAACCGCAACATCTGCAAGAAACAGCGTCTGAGGGCTTCTTAACATTTAAAAACCTATTAATGTGTCATACACACTTAACGGGAAGAAACTCAGTTAACTGACGATACAAACCATTTTTACCGAAACAAAACACAAGTCTCATAAGAAGCGTCTAAATGAGCCCTGAGCAAAAAAAAGGCTAACACACTTAGCACAGAACTCACGGTAAAATACCCTTATTACTTATCGGATCTGCATAAACAAGATATCGATTAGCAAGCTGAGATTCCACAGGTTCCAGAAATATGAGTATCATCACTGAGCGATCAAAACACGACACGGGAAGCAAAACCAGACATCACACCAAGTAGCCTTACGGAGGAAACACAGGAACTATGTCTTACCTTTTGCTGTCTCTGATCAAAAGTCGTGTTCAATGGCATTAAAACGATAAAAACTCTGCTGAAGGTTAATCCATAGGTTAATCCAATGTGTCTGTGTCACTTTGAAATGATTTCTGATAATCCATCAGCAATAAACCTAGCTTTCAGTTTTAAGATTTCAGAGCGTAAGATAGCTTTCGAATGCGTGGGCATAGCTCTCACTTCTCAATGGAACGTGTATGTGTGTGTGTATGTGGAACTTTCCCTTCAATTATATTGGCTCTAACGGTTCAAAAGAGGTGTCAATCATCAACATTGACCAATGGGTTCCAGAGAAACGGCAAATACACCCACATCCACCCAAATGACCCCAAAGGTGTTTTTTTGTTGTTGCTAAACCTCTCTAAAAAGGTCAAATGTCACTTGTTTTGCATCAATGTTGATACAGGGTACTTATTATATGTTATAGTTTGGATTCCTAAAGCTTTTAGTCAACTATCCCATCATTCAAATGTGGTTTTCACTATAAGTAATGGTTTATTTTTGCAAGGACACTATCATCTACATTTTTTTACTATGTTCAATCTGAATTTATATTAAAATAAAAAAAATCTATATTGATTCTGACTTTTCTACATCCAACTCACAGGTTTATCATTGCTTTGAGAAAAATGATTATTAATTTACCCCTTTTAGAAGGGAAGTTATTGTCATTTGTTCAGGGAATGTCATTTTCTAGCCGGATACCTGGAAAACAGGCTTGGGGCTTAACAGGTTATATATGTTATATCTCTCACTGGCTGTAGCGCTCCAGCCGCTGCGCAGCCGGGGCATGAGAGTTTTCTTTTATCTGGACGACCTCATAGTTATGGCCAGGTCCAGGGAATGGGCAATGTGTTATACAGCTCAATTGATCCTACACCAAACCAAGTTAGGATTTGCGATCAATTGGAAGAAGAGCACCCCCATAACTCACCAACAGGTGTTGTATTTGGGAGTGGTGCTCGATGCAGGCAGGCTACGCGCCACCCTGTCAGAGCGCAGACAGGCATCCTTGCTGCGGGCAATTTGCAGACTGCGACAGGGGGCAACGGTGACAGCTTTGACTGTCATGCAGACCTTGGGTCTCATGGCGGCGGCACACGGTGTGGTCCCGCTTGGGTTACTGCATATGCGCCGCCTGCAGAGGTGGTTCTCCAGCCTGTGTTTAGATCCCAAGAGACACAAACGGCGGCTGGTGACCATCCCCCCCTACGGTGGGGGGCAACCTCCGGTTCTGGCGTCCCCGGATCACCTCCGCCGCGCTGGGACGGGTGACCTCCTACATCTCAGTGTTCACGGATCCATCCGGAACGGGATGGGGGGGAACCTGCCTGGGAAAAGCTATAGGGGGGCGCTGGTCTCTAACAGAGACGCGGCACAGCAACCTCCTAGAGCTACGGGCAGTAGTATTAGTCCTCCAACATTTCAAACCCTTAATCCAGGGAAAACATGTAATGGTCAGGAGCGACAACAGCACCACAGTGGCATATATCAACACCGCCGCTTTGTTGACCATGGCGGAGAAAAGTGGTTATGGGCTGCAGAGGTGGTGTTATCCCTGAGAGCCCTCCACATTTCGGGTCTGGAGAACAGGGGGGCCGACCTCATGTCGAAGGGCGGACCCCTGCCAGGCGAGTGGGCGCTTCACCCAGAGGTGGTGAAGCGGATCTGGGCCTGGTTCGGGACAGCAGAGGTGGATCTGTTCGCCAGCCGGCGCAACACCCACTGCGCACTGTGATTCTCCATGGCTCTGAGCGACGACCCGCCTTTAGGGGGGGGACGCGTTTGCACACGAGCCATGGCCAAATAAGCTGCTTTACGCCTTTCCACCGTTGCGTCTCATTCTTCCTATCCTGGGGAGAGTGAGGCGAGAACGTCTGTCAATCATCCTGGTAGCGCCGGATCGCGTGGGGGCGCCGTGGTACTCAGAGATGACACAGATGAAGGTGGGCCAGCCCTGGGCGCTCACACAAGTTTGGGGGGTGATCTCCCTGGAGGCAGGTGCAATCGGGGCGTTACCCACTCTGGGCCAACCTCTCCAGGCTTGGCTCCTGAGGGGGACAGGCAGAGGCAGGGTGGATTGTCTGACAGTGTTATTCAGTCTATCCATGCAGCTAGAGCGGGATCCACCACAGCCTGTTACAGGCCAAAGTGGCTGGGATTCCGGCGATGGTGTGAGGAGCGGAAAATAGAGCCCCTATCTTGTGAATTGGGATCTATTTTCTCGTACTTACAGTTGTTGGTGGACAGAGGGCTTGCTCATTCCACAGTGAAAGTGTATGCAGCAGTCATCTCGTCCTGCCATGAGGGATTTGGCGGCAGGTCAGTTTTTGCTCTGCCGCTAATCAAATCAAATCTAGTTTTATTTATATAGCACATTTATAAACGATTTTTGGTCGAGCCAAAGTGCTGTACATATAATAAAAATAGCCTACAGTAGAGACACTTTACAGCAAATACAACAGCACAGATTGTTCAGAATATCAGTATGAGAAAAACGACACCCTCTATCCTTCGACCCTCACATCGTACAAGGAAAAACTTCCAGAGAAAACCCACAGTTTAAGGGGAACATGGGAGAAACCTCAGGGAGAGCAACAGAGGAGGGATCCCTCTCCCAGGACGGACAGACGTGCAATAGATGCCGTGTGTAAATCGAAGAGATAATACATTTTACAGCATATAGAATGTTAGGAAATGCATGTGTCTGTAAGAAGAAGATGAATCCACGTCACGGTTTTTGCGGGGGGTCAGGAGGCTGCGCCCAGTGGTGCGGGCCTCCGCCCCGCAGTGGGACCTGCCGCTGGTACTCGAGGCTCACAGGACCATTCGAGCCTCTGGAGCTCTCTTCCCTGAAAGCATTGTCATGGAAGACAGCATTGCTACTTGCCTTAACGTCAGCCAAAAGAGTGTCTGAGTTAACCGCTTTATCGGGGCACCCGAGTTGTTTCATAATCCGGGGTGACCAGAGCGGGGGGACACTCAGACCGAACCCCTCCTTTGTGCCCAAGAGCCTAAGGAGTGCATTCAGGTCGAGGGCTATTCAGTTGGGGGGTTTTAATCTCCCCCCCCAAAGTGGGGCGAGGGAGGCTAAATTACACCTCCTCTGCCCGATGCGTGCGCTGGCATTTTATGTGGAGCGCACGGCTGCCCTTAGACACACAGCACAGCTCTTTGTGTGTTTCGGGGGTGGGGTAACTGGAAAAGCTCTGTCCAAGAAACACCTGGCAGGCTGGCTCTGCGAGTGCATTGCACATGCCTACGGACAGGCGGGGAGAGCCTTTCCCACAGGGGTCCGTGCACACTCTACACGAGCCATGGCTGTGTCGACAGCCCTATTTAGCGGCGTGAGTGTGGAGGATATATGCACGGCGGCATCTTGGTCAACACCAGGTCCCTTCATTAAGTGTTATCTCTTGGACATGTCTGGCTCCGTTTCATCGTCTGTGCTTGCTGGTGCAACACAGGACTGGTGAGCAGAGAGAGGAGGGCTGTGGGTTAGTGGGCAGCTGACCCCCTCCCCGGACGTAATGTGCTTACGGACGTGACGCGCACAGGGGCCCATAGGGGGGCTGGAGGACTCTTTTTTCCATGCTTTAAGACAGGAGGAGGGAGTCCTCCACGTTATGGCACACCTCCGCGGGGTAAGTGCAGGGTGTGCTCGGCCAGCCGCAGCCTCTTTCTCTCCACGGTTACGACCGAGGGAGAGATGAGTGAGGCACAGCGGCCTCTAACCAGAAAGCCGGTCAGAAACAGGGAGATGGAGCGGTGTTGTTGCGGGACAGCAGTGCGTATATACATCGGGCTCCGCCCCTGTACCCATAGAGTCCAGTAGAGGGCGGAGCCTGTGAGAGATATAACGTTGGGTTACGTATGGTAACCCTTGTTATATAAGCACAGGTGAGCCCTCTACCTATGGAGGCACTGTCTGTCCTATGCTGCTTGCTGAAGAGAAGTAAAGGATGGCATTCAGGTAGGCCCACCCAGGGACCGGCTACGTCTAGGGAAGTCTCAGTGAAGGAATGCGTGCACGGATAGGATACACGGGAGTATCCTTAGAGTCCAGTAGAGGGCTCACCTGTGCTTATATAACAAGGGTTACCATACGTAACCCAACGTTTTTGTGCATGTTAATGGTCTGCAAAGGCTAAAATCCCTGTGTTCCCTCCAGAGGGAGTTTCTCTCCCACGACCCCCCCCCCCCCCCCCCATACATTAGAGGCTTCTCAATACTCAAATTTCCCCTCCTCGACTCCTCGACTCCTCGGTCCTCCGGTAGTGACCCGGAAATGAATTTCAGCGCGCCATTTTGAAGGACATCTCATTTCTCTAAATGCACACGAGGACCGAGCATCGAGCGTCGATGAGGCTCTCTGGAGGAGCTATAACCGAGGATACACTGATGGTTCCTCCACGGCTCCTCCGCAGATGCATTTCCGGGAACGGTGGAGACGTGACGCACGGCCGGACTTATCTCAGCCAATGACAGCTCTGCATGCATCCCCTGGATATTATTTTAGAAACTGCTTTCATCGCGTCGCGATGTTTACAGTGAGAACAGCTGTGAGGTCCATTTCCAAGCGCCTGACCAATCCCAAAAACGGCTAGCTAACCAATCAGAGCAGACTGGGCTCTGGTTTCAGACAGAGGGTGAAAAGAGGTGCTGCAGCACAGGCAGTATGAGGTAAATAAAGAGCTTTTCTACATTAAAGCATGGAGACATGTTACAGTAGAGGCAGAACATAGAAATACGATCCTAAAAGTAAACAAACCTGCAAACCAACTTACTGTATTGATCAGCAGGCTGGCAGTATTGTCCATCAGGAGGAATGGCATGGATGCATCCACATGTGTTGCTTGTATTACCATCACATTTCCCATAGGTGTCACACTTATCACACGGCCAAAGATAGTCATTTTCACAGTGGCACTGAAACCCAGTGTTATCTTGGCTGCAAACTTTAAAGAGAATAACATATTTTCTCTTGTGAAAAAGGCAGAGGTTTGAAATAGATATTAAAAAAGGATATAATGCATTTGTTCTTACCTGTGGTGATAATGGCATCTAATATGTTAACT
Organism: Pogonophryne albipinna; assembly: GCA_028583405.1. Classification (NCBI taxonomy): domain Eukaryota; kingdom Metazoa; phylum Chordata; class Actinopteri; order Perciformes; family Artedidraconidae; genus Pogonophryne; species Pogonophryne albipinna. Next base: position 978,369 of record CM053255.1, on the reverse strand, counting down.
GAGGAGCTGATCTGGACAGGAAAGGTTAAACTGTTCAGGACGTTTCTCAGCTGATCCGCATCGCTGGTATTCACCTCGGTAATAATCTGGTATTCATAAAATACTAAAGGTACTGTAGAAAAAGAGAGTCGAATTAGAGACAATTATTTGTAAGTAATTTGTTCCAAATCTCGGTCATGTCATGACATCTGGGAAAAATTGCTGAGTAATGAAATGCAATTATGGTCAAGAATAGGTATTCATGCTTCTCTCATCCTCATTCTTTTCATCTTGTCATATTGTTTGATATTTTCTGTTTGCTCATTTAAATGTGCTCATGTTTGTAATCCTATAGTAGGCCTATTAAATACGAGGTCACCTTGAGTGAGAGAGAATTGAAAGGACACAAATACTTTTTTTAAATAACCAAATACAGATTACAGTGCCGAAAAAAATACCAGTAAATATTATATCCATATGTGTGATGTTACTTTAAATGTAAAAGTGTATCACCTGTCTGTGGCACGCAGTATTGTCCAGTGGTAGGAATATTGTTGATACACCCACACGTGTTGTCAATAATGTCATCACAGGCTCCATATGTATTACAGTTGCTTAATGACCACACATACTGTTCCTCACATCTGCACTGGAAGTTTGTACCATTTGGGTAACAAACTACATTAAAAAGAAAAACAATTAAACAGACATTATAATCAGTTATAGTCTTACCACTACTCAAAGTCCCTCTGCCTTACATGTCAAGATGTATCCATTCACACACATTTATAAATTGATAGCAGGCTTAACAAGTTGACAAACTGGACTCATGAGGATCTATCTAATGCTTATTTCCACATTTTGCTGTGCCTTGGGCAGGGACGTGCACAGACATTTGGAGGGGCGATTGCTCTAAACTGGAAAAAGGGCCTCCCCCCGATAAAAAACACAAAACCTTTTGAAAATTGTAACTTGTTTTTACTGGAATGTAAAAGAAACCAAACGATTAATAGATCAACTAAATTGAACAGTAATTCACATCTCCTAACAAAATAAGCTAAGGTGACTACTTGCATTTGGTAACTTGATTTTAAAAATGAAAACCAGGGACATTTTTTGTTTTGCGGTCCATATCTCATCAAAAATATCTAATGTTAGTAACTATTAAAGACAAAATGGGGACAATTCTGTTCTAATGTAGTTTGACCATTGTAACTGCTGTGCAGTCCAGACATACTGATACAATAGGGCCTCTATAATTACCTTAAATAAACTCACTAATTAATGAAACCAGTTCAATACGCATTATTCTTATTCTTATCATTCTTTATGAGCGCAGTAACGGTAAGGTATCTAATTACTTATTTATTTAGTATTCCATAACTTAGTAACAGAGATGGTCAAACTAAAGTGGTAGAGACATGGCAGAAATCCTACAAGGAAGCGGTACATTGAACTGTTCACCCGTGAGAGGGCGATCAAGAAAAGAGAGCGAGCGGCCCCGTTGAGGGAGTTTAAAGATGAAAAGACACAGAAAGACAGAAAGCTCAATAACAAATAGGCTATATTTAGGTGTTTTTTTGTAAATAACCGACGGTATCAAGAGGAAGTAAAGTCCCCTGGTTTGTCCCTTATACCCTAACTGCCATGAGACAACTCAAAATCAAGTTTCCAAAATCCAACACTGAGGTGGTCTTAACGCACCGGCAGATGACAGCGCTGACAAAGTGTGTTTCCCGCAGCGAGACGCTACAATACTAATTGTGGGTTTATCATGTTGATTCGGCCTCAACAGAAAAAAATAAAATAAACTCTCGCTCTCTCCAGAGGGGCAGGTCAGCCAAAAAGGCCAAACGGGCCGTTGCCCGGGCAACATTAGCCCGTACCTGTGCACGTCCCTGGCCTTGGGAGATACTTTGCTATGGTATCTTTGCCCAATGACACTTCAATGCAGACAGAAGGAGCAGGACCATTGATCTTCAGATTAGTTGACGACCAACTTTGCATCCTGAGCCACAGCCAACCACGTAAATGATATGCAGCAGTTTTTTACATCCATAGACTAATTGATTTATAGCGTAGTGCTTATTCTATTGAAGGCCAGTCATTCCAGAACGCTGCATTCTCATGATACACGGGAAAACGACTCTGCGCTGACATTGTGTTTCTATGGAGAGAACGATGCTACCTGAAGAGGCCGAAGAACTGCCTTCTGTGTTGTGCTTGGCTCCAAATTGTTGTCAAGCGATGCATTCCAAGTTGAAATTATTTAGAATTTTACCTGGTTTGTCATCTGATTGACCTTTGGACACGCAACCAATGAGATGACAGCTGTATGTAGCGGCACAAGCTAGCACGGGAGGTAACCATACTGGCTGTTCTATTTCATCCTTACTGACCGCCAGAGGCGGTGCTTTAGCACTGGATATCTTCCGTCTCGCGCATGCGTAGGTCGAATATTTATATCAACAAAGTCACGTGTGACCTCGTATGACCCCGGAAGGCATAAGTTCCGGTGTTGTCAACGAGTTCAGTTCTTTTTCATCTTCTCGCTGCGCAGGTTACTACTTTTTGAGTAGAAGCCAAGCTAGCTTATTGAAAATTAAGATTCTAGCTCATCGCTATTTGTAGCCTTGTGATCGTCTCGATCGGAGCTGCGGGCTAGGAAAACGCTCGCCCTCCAAAGGCTGCGACGAGCTAGCTGTCCACCCTCCCAAGGGAGGGGACCGCGGTGTTCACCGCTCGGACCCTCGGAGCTCCGGACCGGTAAAGAGCGGACGCTCCTGCACGTCAGCCGGTGAAATCGCTACCATTTATCGCTAATTGTGCTATTTATTCTCAAGCTAATGAGATAACTGTGTACAAGTTAGCCGGGGGCTCTCGCTAATTTGTTACGGCGCTAGTGAAGGGAGCGTCTCCGCCCCCCTCTCACTACATACATTTGGTTCCTTGCCTGTTTTATCGTCCAGTTAGCTGAGTGTTTTCGTTCAAGCTAACTGTTACGGCGCTAGTGAAGGGAGCATCTCCACCCCCCTCTCACTATATACATTTGGCTCCTTGCCTGTTCTATTGTCCAGTTAGCTGAGTGTTTTCGTTCAAGCTAACTGTTACGGCGCTAGTGAAGGGAGCGTCTCCGCCCCCCTCTCACCGCATACATTTGTTTCCTTACCTGTTCTATCGTCCAGTTAGCTGAGTGTTCTCGCTCAAGCTAACCGTTACGGCGCTAGTGAGGAGAGTTTCTTTGCTCCCCTCTCACAGCTCACAATTAGTTCCTGTTCTATCCCCAGTTAGCAGAGTGCTCTCGCTCAAAGCTAACTTGCTACAGTGCTAGTGAAGAGAGTGTCTTTGCTCCCCTCTCACAGCTCAGAATTAGTTCCTGTTCTTTCCCCAGTTAACTGAGTGCTCTCGCTCAAAGTTAACTTGCTACAGCGCTAGTGAAGAGAGTGTTTCCGCTCTCCTCTCCCTGCACACAGTTGGTTCCTGTTCCACCCTCCAGTTAACTGAGTGCTCTCGCTCAAAGTTAACTTGCTACAGCGCTAGTGAATAGAGTAGGCTTGTTTGAGACGCGTTGCGGCTCGCCTCGAACGTAGACGAGAATAGCCGATCGCAGCCGGGGGAGGTCTCAAAAAGCTCGCCTGAAGTCGGACAGCTCGGAGTCGGCTTCGTCTTCTTCTTCTCTCGGTTTTTTGGCGGATTGCAAACAACTTTAAGGTGCATACCGCCACCTCCGGAGTCGGCTTGACTCGGTTTGCATTTATAAAGAATGCACACATGTGTTTAATCGTTAATGTCAGATATGTACTAAGTAAATACATTTGTTCCTGCTCAAGATTAGATTCAACTTTATTGTTATTGCACAGCACAGATTACAGGAGACAACAAAATGCAGTTTAGCTTCTAACCAGGTGCAACAAGCAGTAAAGTGAAAAGTAATGTACACAATCTACAGAATAAAATATAGAATTAATTGAATGATGAATAAACAGTGAGGGGTATGAATACACTAGATATCAGCCTTTTGAGCAGTATGAACAGTGGGTATGAATATGCTAAGATATATAAAGTATGAAAACGGTAAGCAGTGCAAGTATAGTATAACATATATAGATATGAATTTCATGATGATAAACATTGTGGAACAATTATGAAAAATGTTAATGGAGGGGGCGACGTAAAACTGACACAAAACAACAACACACTTTTGCCGAGTCAATTGGAGAGTTTCATCACCAGCACGTGGTAAAAACCACCAATGAGCGCTCAGCTCGAGATACCAGCGAGTAGTTTCCCATCAAGCATTTCGCTTCCGCAGCCCGTGGAGAGGAACTGCGCCGCATCGCCGCGCCTCGCTCTCAAGGCTGCGGGCGTCTTTGTCCCGCGAGATTTCAACGTCTCATGTAGGCGAGCCTCCAGAGCAAGTCGGACAAAATGACTAACCATCATGCAACGCACTAGCAAGACGTTGATCGAAATTGCGCAGGTCTGCGCAGGTCTCGCTTGTCTCAAACAAGCCTAATGTTTCCGCTCCCCTCTCCCTGCACACAGTTGATTCCTGTTCCATCCTCCAGTTAACTGGGAATGGTTCACGTCCGTCGACTTGAAGGACGCTTATTTTCATGTGCCTATTGTCCCTCATCACAGGCAGTTTCTTCGCTTTGCCTTCAGAGGCCGTCATTTCCAGTTCAGGGTGTTCCATTCAGACTCTCCCTCTCCTTAGACGACTGGTTAATCTGTGCACCATCCCGGTTACAGACGATCCAGGACACGGCTCTCCTTCTCTCTCATGTCCCCCGGCTAGGCCTCATGGTGAACATGGAGAAGAGTTGTCTGAACCCCTCTCGGAGCCTAACCTTCATTGGGGTGGCTCTGGACACAGTCACTCAACCAGCGAAAGCAGTGTTCTCGCCCCCACTCCTGGTAGACGTGATGCTTTATTCTAGCAGCAGCCGACTGGATAGGCTGTCCTGCTGAAACTTCTTTTTTTCCAGCTAGGTGAAGGCAGTGCTCTCGTTCCCGCTCCCTCTGCTGGTAACATGGGTGTAGTTACATCCCTTTTGTGTTCGGCGAGTAGGAGCGTTGCTCTACTCTTTCCGTTCAGCAGGTAGCTGGTCAAGGCTGTGTTCTCGCACCCCGCTCCCGCCTACGCTGCATCTGGCATTCATTATTAACTCAACCAGTGAGGGCGGTGTTCTCGCCCCCGCTCCTGGTAGACGCGCTGCTTCATTCTAGCAGCAGCTGCCTGGCTAAACTGCCCTGTTAAATTTCCTTATCTAATCCACCTAGGTGAATGCAGTGCTCGCTCCCGCTCTCTCTGCGAGTAACGTGGTGTAGGACATTTACATCCCTCTCTGTGTTCGGCGTGTAGGAGCATTGCTCTACTCTTTACGTTCAGCAGGTAGCTGGTGGAGGCTCTGTTCTTGCACCCGCTCCCGGTTACGCTGCAACTGGAATTCGTTATCAACTCAACCAGTGAAGGCAGTGTTCTCGCCCCCGCTCCTGGTAGGCGTGTTGCTTGATTCTAGCAGGAGCCGCCTGGCTAGGCTGTCCTGTTAAACTTCCTTGTTTAACCCAGCTAGGTAGGGGCCTGTCCATCTGCTGCACAGACTCTGCTGTGGGACGCCTTGGCGTCTCCCCAACAGGAAGGACCTCTTGTCTCAGTTGGAGGGTCGGATGTGGCACCCCGACCCCTGCCGCCTCCAGCTGTGGGTCTGGCCACTGGAGGGCCCGACCCACTGCTGAGCGACTGCATAGAGTCTGTCAGGAAGACTATTCTCAAATGCCAGGGCACCATCTACTCGTAGGCAGTACGAAAACAGGTGGAAACTGTTTTGTTTTTTTGACTGGTGCCAAGGGCGAAATGAGGACCCAGTATATTGCTCGGTGCCTACGACCCTTGAGTTCCTGCAGTCCCTCCTGGACGACGGCCGGTGTCCCGCTACCGTCAGGGTGTATGTGGCTGCTATATCAGCTCAACACGCAAGGGCTGACAACAGCACAGTGGGAGCCATAGGTTGGTATCCCTCTTTTTAAGGGGGAGCTCTGAGGCTTCGCCCCCCCGAATATCCCAAGTGACCCTACATGGGACCTGCCCTTGGTGCTGGATGCCCTATGCTCGCCTCCTGTTGAACCTTTGTTACTGGCAGAACTGGAGTGGCTCTCAGCTAAGACTGGTTTCCTTCTTGCCATCACCTTACAAAGCGTGTAAGCGAGCTTCAGGCCTTGTCCGTGAACAGCTCGTGTCTGAGGTGGAACTCAGATGGCTCAGGTGTCACCTTATGGCCGAACACAGCGTTCCTCCCTAAGGTGCAAGGACATATGTGCTGCGGCCACATGGGCATCCCAGAGCACATTCGCCAGATACTACAGGGTGAATGTTGCCGCCCCTCACCCGCTGGGTGTGGTCCTCCTGCAGAGTCAGCCTCGGCCATCCTTATAGCAGGGGGAGTATTAAGACTTCCTCGTGACTCTGTTGGTATAGGTCATCCAGTGCTAAAGCACCGCCTCTGGCGGTCAGTAAGGATGAAATAGAACGATAGTTACGTATGTAACTACGGTTCTATGAATACTGGATGACCGTCAGAGTTTCTTGGTCACTCGGAATCTCGTGTTTCCGCGAGAAGATTCCATAGAACTGAACTCGTTGACAACACCGGAACTTATGCCTTCCGGGGTCATACGAGGTCACACGTGACTTTGTTGATATAAATATTTGACCTACGCATGCGCGAGACGGAAGATATCCAGTGCTAAAGCACCGCCTCTGGCGGTCATCCAGTATTCATAGAACCGTAGTTACATACGTAACTATCGTTTTCACTGCAAGGCTCTGTGCACAACCACGTGGTGAGAAAAGAGCAGATTTACTTCCCCTGCTAGCATAGCACAGCTGGCATCTGATTGGTTGCGAAGGTCAGCGTTAAACAAGGTCGAAGTTTAAATTATTTGACCTTTGAGCGCCGTGCTTGACGATAATTTTGAGTGATGTGCGACACCGAGAGAAGCGCTTCCGCCTAGTCGGGCAGCACTGCTCTCTCCAAAAAATACACCACGTGAGCGCAGAGCCGTTTCGACGTGTATCATGTGAAAGCAACTTAATGGTCAGAAAGATGTCCATGACCAATATGTCCAACAGCACACAACACCCCCAAAAACCAACCAGCTATTGTTTGAAGGCCCCTTCGCTCCAAAGATAAACCCTCCCTGCGCAACAAACAGAAGCAAATAGATTATTGTTATGCAGACTGATGGACCTTCATGATATTTGTCCTGTTGGGAAAAGCATGACCTGCTCTACTCCACCCTTTGCCAAAGTAAACTTGCCAACATAAAAAAACTCTTGGCAGGCCCAATCTGATGACACCATTCTGCCTAATAATTAGCCATGTACTTCTGTTCCTTGGACTGAGACTAGGTGTTTGGTTTCTAGGTAACAGGCTGCTGGACGAATAGGCTTTAGGTCCAATGGGACATATTTTAGATGATATTGTGTTGAGGAGTAATGGTCTGTTCAAACATTCCTTACTCTGGAGATACTGTAAACAGTATGTATTTCAGACTTGGAAATCTAAAAAATGAAACTTGTATAAGATCAATGATTGGAAAGAATATTATTGTTTAACTTGTGCACACACCTTGCTAGTGCCCTGTCTGAGAAGCCCTGGAGGATTATTCTTTTTGACACTCAAAAGTATGTGGACATTCTTGAACTTTCCAAACTTGCTTCACCTCAATGAGAAGGGAAAGTCCCAATTTTAGAGGAGGACTGTATAGTAGTTTATAATGGTTTAGTGATATGAAGGTCACGAGAGCATATTCTCCCATTGCACATTGTCCACAGTTAATAAGTGAGCCATTACTCTGTAAACACTTGAAAGAAAATAGAATTGATTTAATTGAATGTATCACATGGTCAAATGTGGGGAAAAAGGACACAGTACACTTTAAAGGTCCCATGTCATGCTTTTCTGGTTAGTACCCGTCCCCTTGTGTGTTATGAAGGTTTTTATGCATGTAAATGGTCTGCAGAGTCACAAACCCTCAAAGTACACCCTGTAGCGAGTAAAACTCTAAAACAGAAAATACCTCCCCAAAACGCCTCGTTGGAGATACGTCACTGTCCATTTGATTCTTCCGGGTACCGCATGATGTCAACCGTACCCGGAACGAAATGGACCAATCCGTGGAGCCGTTACGTTACGTCCGCGGAGCCGTTACGTTAAGCCCCCGGTGATTGGTCCAAATTGACCAATCCACGGACTTCCTCACACACACACACTCAGTGCATGCAGGCAGCTCTGCTGATCTCTCCTCCCTGGCTGCAGGCTGATAACAGACAGTTGGGATCGCGGTGAAATTCTCTCTGCAGACCCATTCTCACAGCGTTTATCAACCTTTTTCTTATTCAATATCAAGCCACACTTATTGTTTTTACTTCGGCTGTGACTTTGTGTGTGTTCAGGATGAGTTTGGCTGTGTTTCGCTGTGTATCGCTAAACAAGGAAACAACACCTCCACGGAGCTTAGCGCGATTCACAACGTCCCGACCAATCAGAGCACACTGTGCTCACAGGGAGGGTGGGGGCTGGAGCTATTGGAGCTACAACGAGCCGTTAAAGGCAGAGAGTGAAATTCAGTGAATACACGTAGTTTACAGAGATGCTGTTTGAGAAACCAATGTGAGTTTGGAAAATTGCACAATATAAATCTATTCTAGTAGACCTCAACAATGGAATTATGATCAGTGGAAATGGCCATGACATGGGACCTTTAATACCCAGGCACCCTTTGTCTTGTCTAACAACATTTCCCCCCCATGCTTTTACCACCATGCTTACCTGTGGTGATGTTAATGTGTGTGACGTTCACAGTTGGACCCAAGGCTAGGGAAAAGCCACCTGCATCCAGGATGCTTCTAAGGGCGTCCACGGTCCCAATATCAGTAAAATTCAGCTCAACATCCATGTCGTACTCAACCTGAGCCAGAAGCGCTGTAGTAAAAAAACAACATGATTTAGGGTCTCTTTTGGTTAAAGGACATATCAATGTAGAGAATTCACAGAAATGAAGCTGTAGTCATTTAAAGTAATACTTAATGTGTTTTATCTTAGAGCTAATGGTCTATTAATGATCCCTCTAAATGTAATATATTTAATGTCTCTTATTATTTAAAAGTTTTAGCCACTGCGACCCTTCAAAAAGAAAATGTATGCTTTTTTGGGTTAAAAAGGTTTTTGTGCATGTAAATGGTCTGCAAAGGCTAAAATCCCTTTGTGCCCTCCAGAGGGAGTTTGCCCCCCGCCCCATCCCCCCACCCTCCCTGAAACGCATCAATTGGACTTCTTTGTTTATTGGTATAAGTCTCATCACTGTACGACCACAACTCACTGAACTAGCAACCAGGAAATAGCAAGAAAACGACTTCACTTTACGTAGCCATGATGATAATTAAGTCTTACCTTTGCTGTTTTGTGATCAAAAGTTGTGTTCAAGGGCACAACAACGGCTAATCCAATGTCTCTGTGTAACTTTAAAATGATTACTGATAATCCATCATTACAATTTAATAATAAACGCAATAAACGGATTGTAATGATTAGCGACCGGAGCTTCTGGTTTAGGAGGTGCGCACGCAGCGTCTCGTTTTAACTGAATAATGGTCAAGTTTACATGGATTTATGAACTGCCCCTAATTACCGCCCCCCTTCTGGAGACACACTGTCAAACACACTCATACCTGCTTGTTGTATTCTGTGGTGTTTAATGCTGGAGATCTTCCGAGTTGTCTCAATATTGTGCAAGGTTAATGCAAGGAGAGTTAAATGAATAAATGTACAAATGGTTGATTAGATGTTTAAAATATGATGCCATTTATAACTGTTTAAGTTCTAGAATTAAAATGAATACATTAAAAAGCTTACAGTAAATATAACGAGGTAATTCAATTCATGTTAAAGCTGTGTTGATATATATCCATTGTGCATATTTGTGCATGTAAAAATGATCATATAATTGATTACATTTTGTCTTGTTTATTTTAGTTTCACACCATCCTTATACCAATAAACCTGTGGGCAAAGGATTCACGTCTTCAGAGTCTTGGTGTACGGAGGGAGTTTATCTGGCTGTTAAGCTATGTACACTACATATTCCGGGGACAGCACAGTCACACCTCTCATGTTTTAAATCTTTTAAACTAGCTATCAGTTATAAAGTGTTATTATTCCAATATTCTTTAATATTTAATAATGAGACTTACCACTCCTTTTCCCCCTGGTGTGAGGTATACATGATTCTTCTTCATTGTGTTCCTGAGACAACAGATAGGGTTCAGGTTCAAATAATTGCTTTGTGTATTGAAGGCTGTGATCACATTTTTCTGTACAGTATTGTAAACACCGTTGACCTACCGGTAAAACCTGACATGGAGATTCAATGAAGTTCCCTGTTTCCAAAATAGTTAGTGTCAGGAGAAGGGCAAAGATGGACAAGCATGTCTTAAATATTGCCATTCCTTTTAAGAAAGTGGGACAGAAAAGAAAAAAACATTATGTAATCATACCACCCAGCTTTACATTGTTTGTATTGTTAGATAATTACATAGATATTGAACACTGTCATAATTATACCTTGTTCTTATACCACAGAACAAATAAAGGTCAAGCGCATCGTTGAGGGTTTCTTAACCTGTTAAGCCCCGAGCCTGTTTTTCAGGTCTCAGGCTCGAAAATGACATTCCCAGAACAAATGACCATAACTTCCCTTCTAAAAGGGTTAGATTATTAATCTTTTTCCTCAAAGTAATGATAAACCTGTGAGTTGGATGTAGAAGAGTCAGAACAATATAGATGTTTTTTATTTTAAAGAAAATTCAGATTAAACATAGTAAAAAACTGTAAATTATAGTGTCCGTCCAAAGATTATTTTTTACTTATAGTGAAAACTAACCTTGGATGATGGTAAGGTAGACTAAAAGCTTTAGGAATCCAAAGTACAACATATAATAAGTACCCTGTATCAAGATTGATGCAAAAACAAGTGACATTTGACCTTTTTAGAGAGGTTTAGCAAAGAAAACTCCACCTCTGAGGTGATTAGGGTGGAAATGGGGGTTTTACCGTTTCTCTGGAACCCATTGGTCGATTTTGGTGATTGACATCTCTTTCTGACCGTTAGAGCCAATAGAATCGAAGGGGAATCTCCCCACTCACACACATGGTAAAACAAAAAGGTGGGGGCTTTGCGGAGGCAGTTTTGCATGAGAGTGAAGCTATAGAGCAGGGGTGCCCAACCAGTCGATCGCGATCAACCGGTCGATCGCGGTGAAATTCCCAGTCGATCGCGAGATGTCTCTAAAAATAGAACAACAATATTCTATTTTATCGTTAATGTCCTATAACATAATCTTCCTGTGCCAGAATAATGCACTTGAACGCATCAAAGCTTTGTGATTGGCCGGCGTGACCCCATGTGTCGGGCGTGGCTGGTGGGCAGTGCACTAGTTAGCTGACGTTGTCCGTGTCAACTCAACAGGAGTGACAGTCCGCACACACACAAGACCGCAATTATGGCAGAAGCAAAAAAGCCCAAAATATATAATTTTCACTCCGAGTGGGAGGATGATTATTTTTGTATCTATTCCAATTCAAAGTCCATCTGTCTCTCATCTGTCTCTCATCTGTCTCTCATCTGTCTCTCATCTGTCTCTCATCTGTCTCTCACCTGTCTCTCATCTGTCTCATCTGTCTCTCATCTGCAATGCGAGCGTGGCTTTATCGAAGAAGGGTAATTTAGGAGCGGCATTTCAAAACAGTGCACAAACGCTACGAGACGGAATTCCCTCCTAATTCTGCCCTACGCTCCCAAAAGGGGAGGGGCCTGAAAGGACAGCTAAATGCACAGCAGTCCATTTTCACCAGGCCCAACAACAAGAGCAAGGCTGCTCCAGAGCATCTTATCGTGTCAGTCACGTTCCAGAGAAACACATGAAGTCTTTCAGAGACGGCGAAGTTGTGAAAGAAGCATTCCTGGAGGCTGCCGACGCGCTTTTGGGGGACAGTAAAAATAACAGTAGCATTTCAACAGGTTTTTGATATAATAAAAACTCAAGTTAGATACCGTTATTAATCTGCTGTAAGTTTTAGTTTGTTTGAACTTATTCATTATAATTATTGTACAAAATGGTATAAGAATGCAAACATTAAGATCTGTTCTGTTTAAATTGATTATAGTCTATTATCAATTCAGGTTAAGAAACTAGTGTTGCTTGCATCCTATTTTAAAGGCATTTCTTTTTATACTCTACTAAAAAAGGGTTTGATTATATTAATTGAGTCTTTTTTATTGGACGTTGGCAGCAGATTCCTGTGTAGCTTCAGATCTGAGTTGTCTTATTAGTAAGCCTAATTTATACTTTTGTAGCAACACTATTTTTATATAATGGCAAAGAAAGGGTTCAGCGTCTTTTCTTTTTTTCCTATGTGGCAGCACTGTTCAATGGTTCTTGAAAACATTACCCACTGTAGTGACGTGTGAATAAACTCCAACTCTGTATCAACAACACTGTTTTGTAACTTCAGTTAAATACTTGTATGTGTGTAGATTAGAAAGAGGTAAGATAAAGCATCTGCAGTATTTTATGAAGTATTAATCGTACAAAGGTCAGTTTTATACAAGTAGAAGTGTGTATTTACCTGGTAGTAGGCTGTCAGTAATGGCTATGCCTCTCTATTGTGGCGTAGCCACCATAGGGCCAGGGTGGGCCCAGGCCCACCCAGTTTACTCATTGGCCCATCCTGAGAAAGCTTCGGTGTCATTTAAAAACTTTTTTTTTTCTGTGTCACCTCACGATGTGAAACGATGTGTTGTTGGATGTGCAAAGATAAATAATAAGGTTTTGTGAGTGAATTTCGGTGCAGTCATCCGTTAGCATTTTTCGCTCGTTGCTAATTCAGAGGCTCAGCGTTATCAGTGTGGGTTTTATTTTGAAAAAAATAAAAATAATGATCAGTTAGATGAGTTTCTTCCCGTTACACGGATATAAAACATTCATAGTTTTTTTAATGAAAAACTCGGGCTTAACAGGTTAACCTAATAATTACCTTATTACATCATTGGAATCATCTTTATAGGCCTATAAAGATTCATTTCCAATCATGGCTTTGGCCACCATTTTAAGAAATGTGTACAAGGTATATTTAAGAAGAACTATGTTTACTTAGCCAAATAAAGTTTAGCTAGGAAACCAACAGATTTATATGGGTGTTTGTTTGACTTTTTTTTTATCAATTATATAAATTATATTTGATGAATTTCTATGTAATGAATTTCCAAAATGTATTTGTCTGGGGGAGTGAATTTCTGGTTACTATTGGAAAAATTGGTACTGTAATTTGATTACACGTTATTTTTTGTTTCACAAGTTAAAACACCTGATGGTTGTTGTTGCTCTGTTGCGTGTGTAATTAAAGTACTTGTTCGTGACATTAGTTACTCATGATTCAAATCACAGGTCGCTTTATTGCTAGAAGTTAGAGCACTACTGACAGTCTGGTTATTTGCCATTCCCCCAAATAGACTAATAAAAGCCAACTAATGGAAAATGTTAACAGTGAGGTGACACGTTATCTACCTGCTGTACTATGTCATGTCAAAAGTGAAATAGATAGTGTAGTTTTATTTACAGACAATTTGACACAACCTCACGTTGTTTTCAAGTAAACATACCTTTAATGACTTGCCCTCTTCAAGTTAACTGCATTGGACAGAGACACTCCCACATACAGTAGTGTTGGCTGGGAGTCAACAAGATCCAGTGTTGCTGGATGGCACAACAACAGAAGATTTATCAATTGTAAGAAGATTAAGAGACTAGTTCAGAATTTGAAGAGTGTGAAACATATTGAAGCATTTTAACAACAAGGGGGAAAAAAGCAGAACAATGAATCTAATCATGTGTGTATTTCCAGTGGCACACTAATTAAGAATTTCCGATTTCTGATTGTGATTTTCGTTTCAACATGCTGATTTTGGACAATATGGTAGAAATGGGTATGGAGTAATACAATCTTAACAAATTTAAATTGACACAAATGTACTCAGCATTTCTTAGTATATAGAACAGTAGGTAGATAGCTATTACATATACTGTATAAAAGGCCCAGGAAGTGGTGTGGGGTCAGATGACTTGCTCAAAATCAACTAGGCAGTGCCAAGGATATGAAACTTTAAATATAAATTGACGATGGAAGTTCCATACAATCATAGTTATTTCTGGTATTCCATTTCAATAACTTCCCTGTCATTTTAGATCCTGCCTTCCTCCTGGTTCTTGAAATCCGTTCGTTGCCCTCATCTGGTTTCTCCGGCCCCTCACCTGAAACTCACCTCATTTGACCCACAGTATATACACCTGCTCACTCTCACTTGTTCCCTGCCAGACTGTCTGGTGTGTACGGCCAAGGTCTCCGAGGTCTGTTTGTATTATCTGATCTGCCCATTTCTGCATTCTACATCTGCAGAAAGAAGTCCGGTTGATTGCACTGTATACAGTTTGGCCGAAAAGCAAACTGGGACAAGAACACAGCGGAGAAGTAACGGGGGATAATCGGGATATTCCTGATCAAGATCCCTCGAGTCGGGTTCCTGATCTGCCTGTCGGGTGTTCTTTTACCCATAATGACCGCCTCGCTGCACATTATCCTTTACACAACAGTCTCTAAATTGCACACACATACACTGCACCAAGCCATAGCCATATAAGGAGACCTCTATCATAATGAGCATTAGAAAAACGGGATATTCGGTAAGGAAAATACAAAATATTGCTTTGAAAAAATACAAAAGAAAAAAAGAAGTGCTGGAAAACGTATGCTCGCAAAGCTTAATAGCCTGATAATAGCTCGGCCTGACAGGAATGAGAAAAGGTGTTATTTTGTTCAATTTTTGTCTTTTTAGGTCAATCATGTTGCTGCATTCTTTACTAAATTCCCCTGAAGGAAATAGATCTTGAAGCTTAATGGTATTAAACAGGTACTTATAGGTAAGTAAAAACTATAACTTATAAGGATAGCACAATTGCTTTCCAATATCACAATAAAACATCTTCATAATAAAGAGTTAAATAAGAAAAGTTGCTAAGAATACAGAAGTTATGCCTTTCTCTTTGGCTCTATGTTTCCTTTTTAGTGCCTAAAGCTCTTTTCATTAGTCAATGTTAATGTTGGTGGTTTGGAATTTAAAAAATATATTTTCAACTTCTGTTGATTATTCAAATAAATGTATACATTGTTTTATGCATGAATAACAATTTTACAGAAGATAAAAGAGCCATCAAGTTTTAAAAATACAGATGTTAATACTATGAAAATGGCACCTTTTTTGTATATGAAAATGATAAAGATTGAATATGAATATGGTTATATAAAACAAACACACGTTTACTAAGCTATGATCTGTTTAAAAGGCTTAGAAAAGCATTTGGAAAAAATCAGAAAAGAGGTGAAACTGTAAAATTCAAGCTCAGATCAGTCCTGTGAAACATTAAAAAAACGTGTACAATAAAGTCCAAACAAATATGCATTTTCAAAGTCATGGATAGCTTCTTACCATGCTCTTTCTCTTCTTGCTGTTTATCTGTTAAAGATTAGACAATACCCAAAACACCAGAAGTGACTCAGTGCTCAGCAACGTAACACCTATTAATATTTAATTGAATCTACTGAAGGAGGTGCAGTAGCAGCTGCCGGTAAATACACAGGTGACTCACTTTTATTGTGTACACATACATAATTATCAGAAAGTCAATTGATAATGAAATGCTTTCTTGGTGTATAGGAATTACAACATAATGCCTGCACCAAGTGGACACGGCCAACAATATCGTCAATATCATATGTTTGGATGAACAAAAAGTCAGTATTTGTATTTAAAGGGCACTAGCTTTATGACTACATCTTAGGATATCTCTCTATTTCAGCAACCCACTCTCTTCAGTCTGCGTACAATTGACATGACTTTACACATTGGAAATGCGTGCAATAGATACGCGGAAGTCCTATTTTGCGTGCATATGATACGCTAACCATTCCCATTGAGATCTGATGCCGACTTTTGCGTGTATATGATACGCCACGTTTTGTCCGTCGGGTTTTGGTAGACCAGAAGCTGTGAGGTTCATAAAAACATGTTCTTACCGGTTCTTACTCAATATCAAGCCACGATTATTGTTTTTATTTTAAATCGTATAATGTCGGACTTTTTTTGCCGTCTGCGAGTAAAAGAAATACAGTAGGGCTCGGAGCCTCAGAATAATGAAATCTGTATTTTTTTTAATCTATTTTTCCTTCTAATTTGTTATTCTTTTCTGAATAACACACTGTTATTTACTCAACAATAACACACAATTATCCTTGTTTTTATTTATTCGTTTAATTCTATAATCTCAGGCTTTTTAGCCGTTTCTCAGGAACTGCATTTCAATATAAAGTCACCGGAAACAGACGTAGGCCTATAAGGGACATTTCGAGCATCATCGCGATACACAACACAAACCCACTGAACTGATTACCCAAGATCCTCAGCTAGAAGCTCGGTGATTGGATTATTTAGCCGCAATGCATGTTGGGATATGGTGTTAATGCGATATAAAATCCAAAAAACATTTAAAAAAAGAAAATAATACTTTATTCCGAGTGTGCTTGCTTTTCTCTTTGGAAGTCATCACATAACGGCATTCTAATACACGGTTAGGCTGCATTACATATTACACATCTGCCTTAGTTCTTTATTTATAGAGCCCTGATGAGAAGACTTCTAGACAAGCAGGAAGAACAGCCACGGAAACTGAATATGTGACGTGGATCATAAATATATCAGCAATTAAACAACATCTTCCATTTCTTTTCACACAATACGTCTCCTTGCAGTATCAACCTTAATTCGGCTGACTTTTATATTTGATCCAATTGGTATATAGGTTATATTTACACCATAACGGTGCACAGCTGATAGAAAAGGACTTGTAGTTTTTAAAGATATTACTGATTTTCTTTTTACTGGGTCCAAGAGGGTGGAGAAGATGGAAAATAGTTTTTTGGGATTGGAATAGGAAGATTGGATCTTATCTTGAAAGAAAGTGCTTTTTGCCTGAGAGATCGAAGCAGAGAAAGAGGAGAGGAGAGCCTGATAGGTTAGGAGGTCGTCTTGGTGTTTGGATTTCCACCTTTTCTGCTCTGCTGCCCGAAGGATGGTTCTATTAGCACGCAGTGCGTCATTTAGCCAGGGAGCAGGAGGGGACTGACGAGCCTGCCGAGATGTGAGAGGACAAGAGAGTCCAGAGAGGATGAGAGAGTAGAGAGGAGAGTTTCTGCAGCAGAGTTTGGAGGTAGGAGTTGGAACGAGTCAGAGGAGGGGAGGGCTGAGAGCACCGATGAGGCAAGGGTAGAGGGGGAGAGGGAACGAAGGTTACGGCGGACAGGTGCAGAGTTAGAAGAGATTAGTTTGTTATGTTTGGAAAGGGGTAGAGAGAATGAAATGAAGAAGTGATCTGATGTGTGAAGCGGGTTTACAGAGAGGTTAGAAGTAGTGCAGTTCCTTGAGAATATGAGATCAAGGACATTGCCAGCTTTATGAGTTGGTGGGGATGGAGACAGTGAGAAAGCAAAGGCAGTTAACAGAGATGTTCGTTCGTCTATCTTCCCAGTCTGGAGGTTGAAGTCTCAGAGAAGTACAGCGGGAGGGCCAGTTTCAGGGATGTGTGAGACGAGATTATCTAATTCCTCCAAGAAGTCCCCCAAGGCACCTGGTGGATGGTAGAGAACAACAATGGTTAATTGTATAGGATGGGTTACTGTGACAGCATGGAATTCAAAGGTGGAAGGAGTGAAGTTAGGTAGCTTGAAGAGGGAAAAGCTCCATTTGGGAGAGAGCAGGAGACCAGCGCCACCTCCTCTGCCAGTGGGTCTGGGTGTATGGGAGAAGGAATATGCTGTGGAGAGAGCTGCTGGGGTGGATGTGTCAGCCTTAGGAACAGCTGACTGGCAGTTCCACAGGCCCCCTGAAACTAGATGTTGGATCTCAGTGGAGCATGTGGGATAGACGAGAGCAGGCCGGTTATATCGATTAGGAGATACACAGGGCCAGTGATAGTTGCGAGAAGACACATAAACAGGAATGGAGAAAATACACATGATTATAGCATGAGGGGCTAAAAAACTAAATAAAATAAAACACCAGCGATGCTTAGCTCAATCAGAGTAGGATTTGCCTCCTCTTTGCCACCCTCGTGACTCCAACAGGACTCCTTTGTCTTTGTCAGTCTTAGAGACTCCAACAGGACTCCTTTGTCTTTGTCAGTCTTCGTCTGAAGCTCCAGGAAAGTGCTACCTAAAATGGACACCTGATTGCTGATTTCTCACAGCTGTGGGGCCACGCCCCTTTAATTAGTTAACTCTCTGCAGCTGGTGGCCCTCAAAAGGAAATCTAGACTGGCTCCCTCCTGAGTTGTTATTGTATTTTCAGAGTCACAATGGTTTTCCAATTACATTAAACCCTAAGTTATAAAGTTATGAGTTTAACCCTTAATACAGTTACACCTACTCAATAAAGCTCTTAGTATTCTACAAATGTTTAAATCAAAGTTAACCCTAGCAGTCAGTTAGTTCAGTTTTAAGGTTTCTGTCAAATGAGTTGTCCCAAGTTTCTGCCTGACAGATACTGTAGCGGTTTTGAGATTTAAAATCACAATTTCAATCAGATCAACTACAGAGCATTTATACAGAGTACACACACTGAAACAGAGAAGTCTAAAAACAGAATATTACTCACACAATTCTAGAAGTCACCAGTTGTTATCCTGTCAAAATCGGGTTTGCACACACTTCATAATTGTCGATGTAACTGGATATGTACATCTTGAACCCCTTTTCTCTTTTGCTCCTCGGGGCTGAGCTTGCCGCTTGTACCAGCTGATGTACATCACTGATGTTAACCTTCGGTAGGTCTTGGAGACATCGAGTGTAAAATAGTGCCATCACGTTAACGTTAGCCTTCTCACTTCGCTCTACTGCTATCTGTATGCTATCTGTATGCTATCTATTTTGCTATCTATCTATCTTGCTATCTGTATCTGTATCTTTCTATCTATCTCTCTATCTATCTCTCTATCTATCTATATATATATCTATCTCACTATCTATCTCGCTATCTATATCGCTATCTACCCGCTTTACCGTAGACCGGAAGTTTACAAGCGCTCACTCAATGAACCGGAAATGGAAATACGTCATCCCGTGCAACTAGCCTGTAGCCAGCATGTGTATTTCTGGGGGGGTGTTCGAGTCCAGTTTTGGATGGTCTGTCGTGGTTTCGTTCCATTTCACAGAGCTTGACGCTCGGCGTAACCTTGGCGCACTGCCACTCCAACATCCAATCCCAGAGCTTGAAGATTAATCACGGGGTTTGACAACAGGACTGTAGTCCCAAACAATAGCTGGGGATTATGGGTAGTGTAGTGTCTTCGGCCATCCTAAACTCAGATTTTCACACATATCGCATTAACACCATATCCCAACGTGCATTGCGGCTAAAACATCCTGAGCTTCAAGCTGAGGATCTTGGGTAATCAGTTTACCGTCTACGTCTGTTTCCGGTGACTTTATTTACGGCTAAAAAGCATGCTAAAAAGCCCAAGATTATAGAATTAAACGAATAAATAAAAATAAGGATAATTGTGTTTTATTGTTGATTAAATAACAGTGTGTTATTCAGGGCCGCCCCTGGCCAACTTGAGGCCCCAAGCGCAAAATTTAGTTTGGATTAAAAATAATGTTGGGAGACTAAGTAGTTTTCACATTTTTTTTATCATTAACAACACAGTAACATATTTATACAGTCAGGTCAATGTGCATGTATGTCTTTCAGTATGCATTTACAAGTGAACACGTCTGTATTTCCTGGATGCAAAGTCATCAACAAGGTCATCGTATGACAGCTGCTGTGCCAACTGTGCGTTGATGCTTATGATAGCCAGGCCACCTAAGCGTTCTTGTGCCATTGACGACCGGAGGTATGTCTTCATAAGCTTGAGTTTTGAAAAGCTTCTCTCAGCAGACGCAACTGTAACAGGAAGAGTTACTGCAATGCGGAGGGCAATCCAAAGATTTGGGTACAGTTCCTGTAACTCTTTTTCATGGAGAAATGACAACATCTCCATAGCAGATTTTGGTAGTGGCAGCTTTGGGAGGTTGATGATCTCCTGGACCATCTCTGCACCATCAATATCAGACTCTCCTGCTGCCGTCAGTGTCTTCTCTACCTTGCTGCAGTGTTTCTGCAAGTCACCCCTGGGCATTCCTTGAAGCTGGCTGAAATTAAGCAGCACTCCAAATTTCTCCTTGACCTAACTAAGTGTCTCAAATCTCTCTTGCAGTGATTTGAGAGCAGAGTCAACAACAGTGTTAAAAAATGTCACCTCAAGCTTCTTCAGAGCATCACTGAAGGGCTCATCTGCAGTTTCATACCCAAACTGCCTTTTTGTACTCCTCAGCCTCTTCACCTTGAGTTCTGGCTCTATGTTGAGGATCTCACAGATTTCCTTGGCAGTTGACTGAGCATCAGTAAACCCGGACTGTCTGTACGCTGCAAGAGAGGATTTTGCAGTTTCAATGAGTCTGACAGCAATGTCAAGTTGCATCGAACTGGACTGCAGCAGCTTATTCACCTGGTTTATGGTGGTGAGAATGTCAAACCATACCACTGTGCATATCAAAAACCTGTATGAAGCCACTTCTTCTGCCAGAGCCTGAGCTTCTACTTTGGCAATTGGGTCATTCACAGTTTGCCTTGCCTCAAGGAGAGCTTCTCAGATTTCTTTTGTCTGATGTCTGACAGCGGCAATACTCTGAAGTCTGCTCTCCCATCTCACATCACTCCAGGACTTCAGTGTCACATTGACATGTTTGGTCAAGATGCTCCATCGCTGTGTTGCTCCTGAAAAGAAATTGAACAGCTTCTGCACATATCCAAAATAGCCTACAGCATCTTTAGATGACTTGGCTGAATCTGCTATTACAAGATTCATGGTATGGGCTCCACAAGGTACAAACAGGGCTCTTGGGTTTTTGTTGAGCAGTCTTGCTTGTACACCTTGGTTCTTCCCTTTCATGTTTGCTCCATTATCGTAGGCCTGTCCCCTGCAATTGTCAAATGGAATCTGCAGCTCTACAAGTTTGTCCAGTATCACATTTGACAGGTTCAGACCAGTAGTTTCCTCCACAACCACAAATCCAAGGAAGTACTCCTTAACCTCCGGCTTGGGTTTGAGTTCCACAATGCGCAGTACAATGGACATCTGTTCCTTGTGACTCACATCTGGGGTGCAGTCGAGGATAATAGAATAATATTTGGCCTCTTGCACACAGGAGACAATAGTTTCCTGGACTCTGTCACCAATTATCTGAATCAGTTCGTTTTGTATTCTCTGTCCAAGATAGTGAGTGCGGGTGTTCTCATCTTTTATTTTTGCAAGGTGATTTTCCATGACAGGATCAAACCTAGCCAGCAGCTCAACTTCCTTCAAAAAATTGCCGTTATCTAGCTTGTAAAGCTGTTGTGAAGAGCCCCTGAAAGCCAGATTTCTGGAGGCAAGTGATAGTGTGATGCCAATGAGACGTGTGAGGACGTTTCGCCATCTTCTCCTCTCACTCTCTAACAGAGTCAGCTCCTGCTGGTCAATTGTCTTGCTCTTTCTAAGACGTGTCTCAAGTTCCCTCCATTTTAGCATTGACTTTGTGTGATGTGGGTTGTTGTCATGACTCTTGAGAGCAGAGCTAATATTTGACCAATCACCAAAGCCCTCTGTAGTCAGCTTTACGTCTTTGCCACTAAAAAGCTTGCAAGCAAAACAAAACACAGAGTTGTTCTGCTTTGAATAAACAAGCCAACTTCTTGTCACCTTCTCTCCATTGGCAAGTGAACGATAGGACAGACCATGGTGAAAGCCTCTTTCATCGTTTTTAGGGTAAATGAAATTTGACCCAACTTTAAAAGGCCCACGGCGCACAAATTCTATCCGTTCAGTATCTGAGAATTGTGCTGGCCAAAGAGCAGGATCAACTGGTTGTGCACTAGTGACGGTGCTTGATACCTCACTGATTGATGGATCTTGTAATGTGCTGGGTGCTGCTGCGTCTGCAACTGTTGAGCCGCTGGTTGACGGGCCTGGCAGAGTATTGGTGGGTGCTACTGGGTCTGTAACTGAGCCGCTGGTTGACGGGCCTGGCAGAGTATTGGTGGGTGCTACTGGGTCTGTACCTGAGCCGCTGGTTGACGGGCCTGGCGGAGTGTTGGTTGCTGCTGGGTCTGTACCAGAGCCGCTGGTTAATGGGCCTGGCGGAGTGTTGGTTGCTGCTGGGTCTGAGGTGATGCTGGTTGATGGTGGGGTACTGGGTGCTTCCTTTGCGCCTCCCTTTTTCATACATTTCAGCAATGACCCTGGAAATGCAGACAATAAATCCATCATTCAAGCAGACTTAAGATATGTTTTGATCTTAATAGTGCACTACAGAATGAATATAGTGAAAATACTAGCCTCAAAAAGATTAAAATATAATTAATGCAAATAAACTACTTCTACTACTACTAATAATAATCCTAATCCTAATCAATTCAATAATGTAAATACTATATTATTATAATATCGTTTTAATATAGTCCAGACAAAACATGCTTATTACATGCTCAAAAACTGATATTTCTTAAATCTGTATTCAAATGTAGCAATGTATCAACTACTACTACTACACAGCTACAAACACATTTCTATCAGTATTTATCTGTGTTGTGGTTGACATGATGATGACAGTTAGGAATTAAGGGGAGGGGCTGAGCATCACCATGAAATGTGCAAATTGATATAAAAATTTAATAAAAGGGGAAAATTGCTCCATGTTTTTTAGGCTGTAAACTTTAACTGTTATGTAAGCCAAGTAGACAGTGTATCACTCTTCCTCCTGTACATTAGCAGATAAAAGGCATCACATACTTGAATGAATGGTAAATAAAGAATGCTGGAAATAACTGCATCTCCATTAGCCTGCTATGCAGAGACTGCCTTCTTCATGTCGTGAATTGCAGCTGATGTGTTTAATATGGCAAAAGTTTGAAATTTGACTCATAATACAACATTAGCAAGTTTGGAAATAACCCACCTTCGAGTGATGCTCTAGTTTCTTCAAGTTTAGTTTTTTTTTTCCTCTTGTTTGCGCCGGAATCATACTGTCTTTTTGCCGACATCTCTTCACCTGCTGCAATGATGATGATGGCGATTAATTGCAACGGTGTCGGGTTACAGACAGGCTCCCCTGTCACCCGCGCGTCCGCGTGTTCGCGCGTCAGCTGGAGTGGTGAGCGCAGTTGCCGACTTGCTCCCATTTTCCCCTTGTGTGTCGGGGGGGGGGGGGGGGATGGGGTGCTAGTGGAGCGGAGCCGCGGAGCAGCGGAACCTCGCAGCTGAACTGCGCGGAAAACGCGGAGAGCTGAGGCCCTCTGGGCGGGGCCCCCTCGGCAAGGCGGGGCCCCATGCAGCCTGCGTGATTGGCCTGTAGGGAAGGGCGGCCCTGGTGTTATTTAGAAAAGAATAAAAAATTAGAAGGAAAAAAAGATTAAAAAAAATACAGATTTCATTATTCTGAAGCACTGAGCCCTATTTCTTTTCCTCACAGACGGCAAAAAAAGTCCGACATTATACGATTTAAAATAAAAACAATAATCGTGGCTTGGTATTGAGTAAGAACATGTTTTTATGAACCACACAGCTTCCGGTCTACCAAGACCCGACGGACAAAACGTGGCGTATCATATGTACGCAAAACTCGGCATCAGATCTCAATGGGAATGGTTAGCGTATCATATGCACGAAAAATAGGACTTCTGCGTATCTATTGCACGTATTTCCAATGTGTAAAGTCATGTCATTTGTACGCAGACTGAAGAGAGTGGGTTGATTTCAGAGTGATAAGCCGATGAACTGCTGCCTTTGTGCATTAAGCCAAGGATGGCTGTATCATCTGAGAATTTGATGATATAATTCTACGGGTGGATTCTCGCACAGTCGTTTGTGTACAGTGTGAAGAGGACCGGGGAGCTCACATAACCCTGTGGGGGCTCCTGTACTGATGGTCCGGGGCTCTGAGAGGGCATTGTTAATTATTAATTATTATTATTGTATAATAATAATAATAATTACATTACATTACATTGCATTTAGCTGACGCTTTTATCCAAAGCGACTTACAATAAGTGCATTCGACCAGGAAGACACAACCTTGAAGAAAACAGAATCATATAAGTCCATCAGGTTTCATAGAGCCAAACATTTCAAGTGCTACTCAACTGGCTATAGATAAGCCAGTCCTTTATTAGTATATAAGTGCTCTGTTAGCAGTTCTTTTGTTAGTTATTCTATCGCTCGAAGTGGAGTCGAAAGAGATGAGTTTTCAGTCTGCGCCGGAAGATGTGCAAGCTATCTGCTGTCCTGATGTCAATGGGGAGCTCATTCCACCATTTTGGAGCCAGGATAGCAAACCCACGTGTTTTTGCTGATGGGAACTTGGGTCCCCCTCGCAGCGAATAATAATAATAAAAATAATAATAAACAAAGAAACCCATGCATTTAAAAAATCATAAAGGGGTCCAGATGAGAAGGATTTATAAAAATAATGATAGGAAATATGTATACAAAATAAATAATACATAATACACAGATAAATACTGCAATATAAATAAATAATACATTGATAAATAAATAATTAGATAGTTAATTTAAAAAGCAATACCCTTAGGTAATGTATATCAAATATAAAATAGGGTGGAACTTCTGGTTTGCTATAACCACAGAGAGGGGGTCTAAAAACATCCGTCGGGAGGACAGGAGGGACCTTAGGCCCCAAGCCTGTTTTTCAGGTTTCAGGCTGGAAAATGACATTCCCAGAACAAATGACCATATCTTCCCTTCTAAAAGGGTTAAATTAATAATCTTTTTTCTCAAAGTAATGATAAACCTGTGAGTTGGATGTAGAAAAGTCAGAATCAATATAGATGTTTTTTATTTTTAACCTCTTAAGCCCTGAGCCTGTTTTTCAGGTTTCAGGCTCGAAAATGCCACTAACACAACAAAGACTATATCTTCACTCCTGAAAGGGGTAAATTAATAATCTTTTCTCTCAAAGCAAGGTTACATCTGTGAGTTGGATGTAGAAGTGTCAGAATCAATATAGATGTTTTTATTTTAAAGTAAATTCAGATGGAACATAGTAAAAACATGTAAATTCTATGTCCGCCTAAAAAAAAACATTACTTATAGTAAACACCACTCTTGAATGATGGGTTAGTAGACTAAAAGCTTTAGGAATCCAAACTATAACATATAATAAGTACCCTGTATCAAGATTGATGCAAAACAAGTTAAATTTGACCTTTTTAGAGAGGTTTAGAAAAATAAAGTCCAGGCGGACTCACCTCTGGGTAATTTGGGAACCATCAGTTCCATTTGAACTTTTTCACTGTAAAAATCATTTTATTACTTTGAATTTTCCCTATAGGTATTCATTCCATCCAAATACAACTGTTGTGAAAAAAAAATATTTTTTCCAAAAAAACACACAGTGAGCCTCTGAATTAGCCCCGAGCGAAAAAATGCTAACCTATTACTGCACCGAAAATCACTCCTAGCTCCCTTATTACTTATCCTAGCTGCACATCCAACACATCGTTTATGATCGTAAAGACACAGAATCTAACGGTGCCCACATCAACACTGAAAGATACAAACTCGCGACGTTATCAACAAAAACGTACATCAAAACAAGTGGCGCTAGCTACTAGCATGCGCTAGGCTAATGGCTTACCTTCCTCTTTGCCTGGTCTAAACTGGTCTTCAATGGCATTAAAACGATAAAAACGATGATGTAGTTAATCCATAGGTTAATATCCAATGTGGCTGTGTCCCCTTTGAAATGTGCTGATAATCTATAAGCAATAAAACTGCAATTCCGTTATCTGCTGTCCGCTCTGTGCTCCGTGTGCTCTGGGTTCTGCTGTAATGCCTGCTTGTTAGTAGTAAACAATAAATGAAGCCGCCTGCGTAAAGTACTTAAACTGGCTGGCATTCTTTATACTTTACGCAGGACCATATCTCTGGAACCCATTGGTCGATTCGTGTGATGTACACCTTTTTCTTAACCATCAGAACCAATAGAATCGATGGGCAGTTCCCAAATCCACATAAACATTACCATAGCGGACGTAATAGAGAAGCGAACAAAGCATATCTGAAAGTGCACGCCTGGACAGCAAAACTTTATACCCAGTATATTGCCAAAAATATGATGAAGGATTATCAGTCAAAATGTCTACGTGACACAAAGACATTGGATTAACCTTGAGCGGCGTTTTTATTCCGGTGAACACAACTTTTGATCTCAAATCAAAAAAGGTAAGACGAAATTATTGTAATATTTTTTAAACCCGATGTTGTTTACTTTCTCTTTTCTGGCTGATAGCTCCGCAATTCGGGGGCGTACAGTGATGATATTACATGTCTGGAATCTGTGGAGTCTCATCTTTAAATCGTATATCTTGTTTGTGCAGTTACGATAAGTAATAAGGGCATTTCTACCGTGAGTGCTGTGCAAAAGTCCGTTAGCATTAGTTAGCATTTTTTCGCTCCATGCTTATTCAAAGGCTTGGTATTACTCTTGTGTTTCTTTTAGCTAAAAATGGTTCACATTGTCAGTTAGCGGAGTTTCTTAGCATTAAAAGGGTATGGAACATTAATAGTTTCATAAATGTTAAGAAGCCCTGAGACATAGTCTTGTAAAAAAACTGTGGGGGGGGTCCACTGGGGGGACCCTCGGGCTTAAGAGGTTAAAGAAAATTCAGATTGAACATGGTAAAACACTGTAAATTATAGTGTCCGTCCAAATAAAATGTTGTACTTATAGTGAAAACTAACCTTGGATGATGAGTTAGTAGACTAAAAGCTTTACGAATCCAAAGTACAACATATAATAAGTACCCTGTATCAAGATTGATGCAAAACAAGTGATATTAGACCCTTTTAGACAGATTTAGCAAAAAAGAACTCTTCTGGGGCCATTTGGGTGGATTTTCCATATCTCTGGCCCCCCTTGTTCGATTTTGACATGTGACATCTCTTTCTGACCGTTAGAGCAAATAGAATCCAAGGGAAATCGTCCCGCACAAACCCATGTTAAAAAAAAAGGTAGCCTCTCTAAGCATGCTAGCTTTCAGCAGAGGGGAGAAATATCGCTGCTCTTATATCAATCAACGGAAAAGCTGTTATTGCTTATGGATTATCAGAACATTTCAAAGGGGACACAGTCACATTGGATTAACCTATGGATTAACTACACCATCGTTTTTATCGTTTTAATGCCATTGAAGACCAGTTTAGACCAGACAAAGACTAAGGTAAGCCATGTTAGCGTTGTGGGCTACCTAGCGCCACTTGTTTTGATGTACGTTTTAGTTGATAACGTCGCGAGTTTGTATCTTTCAGTGTTGAGGTGGGCACCGTTAGATTCTGTGTCTCCTTGCGATCATAAAAGATGTGTTGAATGTGCACCTAGGATAAGTAATAAGGGAGCTAGGAGTGATTATCGGTGCAGTAATAGGTTAGCATTTTTCGCTCAGGGGTCATTTAGATGCTTCTTATGAGACTTGTGTTTTGTTTTGGTAAAAATGGTTTGTATCGTCAGTTAGCTGAGATTATTCCCGTTAATCTGGTATAACACATTAATAGATTCTTAAATATTAAGATCCCCTGAGACAAAGTGTCGTGAAAAAAAAAACTAAAGTACCCTACGGCGGGGACCTTCGTGCGTAACAGGTTAAGTTGCAAGTCTTAAAAAAGGTAAGTATCTTTTAAAAAAAATTAAAATAATAATGTGTAAAAGAGATTTAAAAACCATCTGATAAAAAGGAGGCGGACCCATCACTGCTATTTTTCATTGAGGCCTGTAGGGTCTATCGTTTTGAGGCGATGAATCCACCTCCTCTCCGCCGCCCGTCTCTGTGCCGTGGTCCAGCTCCCGCTGCTCTCCAAGCCCAAAGACTGGAGGTTCTCTGGGTGAGGGAATGCTCCGGTTTTGGGACAAAAATAACATGGGATCACTCCGGTCATTGTACGTACTTCGTCTCACTGGAATATTAACGGTCAGATTGAATACAACATCGACCCAATTTCTCCGGTCAATGACGGGAGAGTTTTGAAAGTGACAAAACACTGTTCCACACATTTAAAAACAATTAAACAATGTTTACCCACGATTCAAGCTCCTTTCCTGGGTTATAAAGTGAGATGAAGCAGCCTGTCCTCTGGGTGCAAGAGCCACGTGCTGCGAGGAGCTCTCTGGGTGCGCTCTGTGGATCTCGCAGCCCGATCCTCTCTGGTTGCGCTCTGCCTCTATTCACACCACTTTTCCCCAGGTTTCAAAGACTTATTGCTGGGTAGAAAAGCCATGTGCATCACCCTGGATCTCTGCATATGTGCCTGTGAGTCTGAGACCCTAACAGCAGTGACTCTGCTGTTTTTACCTTCTTGTACATTTAACCAGTCAAATGTGGACGAAATGGACAGATTTCTGTCCATATCACCGGCTGTTTAAGCAGTCAAATGCACAATTGAATTAAAACAGTTTAATGCACTTTTAACACTCATGTACCCACGATTCAAGCTCCTTTATTGGGTTATAAAGTGAGATGAAGCAGCCTGTTCTCTGGGTGCGCTCTGTGGGTCTCACAGCCTGCTTCTCCGGGGTGCTGAAGAGTAATTTGCAGGCTCCTCTCCACAGTTGTCCCCCTAAAAATGATTTTTAATCATTATTTTTGCATTTAAATGATTTATGTTATCATTAATATGGTTCCCTATCACTATGCACATAGTCTGGAGCTCACTGGGGTCCTGCATATGCTTTAATCAGGCATTTTAACACTTTTTTCCATGAAAATGATTTTTATTCACTATCATGGGGCTATATAAATCAAATTCCGGGTAATCCAGAGCACAATTGTACCTTTTACTATTTAAATGTATTTGTATTATATATTTTTGGGCTATAAAAGTGACATTTCTGGGTGACTTTGTCAGTTTATGGAGCTTAGCCCACAAATCCTGGAGGTTCCAGGCCAAATTTGGGAGCTCATAGGCGGCCTGCCATGCGCCCCCATCCGTGGAAAGAAGAAAAAAGTAAAGAAAACGGTCAATTATATCTTAAAATAATCAAAAATGAAGTTTTAAATTTTTTTTGAAAAAACTTCAAAGTGCCAACAGAGAAGAGGCTCAACAAAGCTCAACCCTTCGGCGCTTCGTACCGAAGCCCCGGACACTTGTCCACTCCCCCGTTGGACTTACAACGGAGAGGGGAAACCAAGCCTCCCCTTCTCCGTCAAAAAAATTAATTCATCAATTTCAGACTACAGTCCGCACGAGATCAGAAACCCGGTTTTTGAGAGGACTCAGGCTGTTTCACTTCATGGAGGAATGTATCCGCTCCATGTGCACTCTGGTTCGGATGAATGTGTTGCCCAGAGACCCCCCAGCATGGTTCTCCCCAAACTTTAAGTTTTTGAACTGGTCTCTGGAGGAATGTAAGGGGAGTTTGAGGAGACTCTACCCGCATTATGAGGCATTATTTTCGGATACATTTGATCACTTTTAGCCCTTTTTTATGGTTCTCCAAAAAGTTAACTCAGACTTTTTTCTGACTCTGGAGGAATGTAAGGGGAGTTGACAGGGGACTCTACCAGCCTTATGAGGCACTATTTTCGGATAGTTTTTTACATTTTCAACCCTTTTTTATGGTTCTCCAAAAAGTTAAGTCAGACTTTTTTCTGACTCTGGAGGAATGTAAGGGGAGTTGACAGGGGACTCTACCCACCTTATGAGGCACTATTTTTGGATACTTTTTTTTTTATTTTCACCCATTTTCCCTGGTTCTCCAAAAACTTGAATCTGACTATTTTGCCTGTGGAAGAATGACATGGGAGTTGACAGGGGACTCTACCCGGGTTATGAGGCACTATTTTCGGATAACAAGAATTGAAACGCATTGCCTGGAGGATAGGACCGAGAGATGACAGACTCTCTGGCCGCCTCACAAGTCACTATTGTCGGACACTTTCTTTGCTTTACCCCGGTTCTATCACTCTTTCCTCCTTTGACCATAAAACGTGTTTCCTGCTGGGGTACTGCCTGGTTCCGGTGCACCCCAAACCCTCTCATGGTCGGGGCACCAGGAATTGATGCATCGGACCCAATGTTGCCATCACCAGCCCCGCGTTGGTGCGGAGGTGGGACCATTTAACCCGGTGGTAACCCAAATCCTCCCTTGGTCCATGTACCATGCATTGAAGCATCGGACCCATGGTTGCAATCACCGGTTACGCTAACGCATATAAACGGGGAAACAGAAAATAATTTAAATACAATTCATTGTGTCTGTTTTAGTAAGGATGTCGTCCGAATGCCCGGTGTGCAGACTATTCTAACTGACTTTGAACAAGCACCTTAAGCACAAACATGCAGTGCGGAACTTGGAGCAAAGAGGCATCATTCTTAAAATGGCCAGTGGCAGAATAAATGTTCGGACCAAACCCTGTCCCATCACAGGGTTTTCGTATACTGGGAAGAGACTAGACC
The DNA here is from genome assembly GCA_028583405.1 of Pogonophryne albipinna. NCBI lineage: Eukaryota > Metazoa > Chordata > Actinopteri > Perciformes > Artedidraconidae > Pogonophryne > Pogonophryne albipinna. The sequence goes on along the minus strand of CM053255.1, from coordinate 947,675 downwards.
GTCATGTAACTCATGACCACCCTGAGTTCTCCCGAGATGAGGCACATCAGGTCATGGCAAGGCTGAAGCATAGTGTGGCCCTGCAGTTGCTCCATGACCTCCGAGAGACTAATCCCATCATTGGAATGGCTACATCATTGGATATAGACAATGAGGAGGAATACCCGGTGCACCCTCCACCCTTCTCCCCACATACCGAGTGTGGCCGCTGAGAAGCGCATCCCTGATCTCCTTGACCTGATGGCTAGCAATCCGACCTCAATCACACAGTACCTGCTATATGGCTATCTAACCCTCCATTGGAGCCTCCTGTATGGCCACCTTCCGGGTGTGTACGCAAACATGACCAACATTGAGGTCTTTGAGGCGGACAGAAGGGGCACTGCTGAGGGCTACATCATCCACGTGCAGGATCACAAGACTGCCAAGACATTTGGCGAAGCACATCTGGTGCTTACAGTAAAGGAGTTTAGCTGGGTCATGCGGTGGATGGGGATAAAAGAGGGCTTGTCGGGTCCTCAGAATGAATTCTTCCTTTTCACAACGGGGAAGTACGCCTCCAAGAACCTGAACGCTCACTTGAAGAGGGCTTGGGCTGATACTGGGCTAGAAACAGCCGTCACCTTCACAATCCTGCGCGCACTGCCCTGGCTGACAATATCAAGCATCACCAAGATCCAGAAAGCAGGTCGATTCTCGCTAGGTTTATGTGTCACGACGTAAGCACTGCAGACCGGTTCTACGCGAATACGCCTGGAATAAAGGAGGGATTGAAGATCCGCTCCATGTTCAGGGCGGCAGCATCTGCAGCAGCATCATCAGAAGGAGGTCTACCGCCGTCAGATACCTCCGAAGAGGGCTCAGGGGCGGAGAGCAGCGATACCTCTTCTTCAGGGCCGGTTGATACTCCTGATGAGGGGGCAGGGGCCGTGGACTCAACCTGTTTTCCCTGGTGCACCGTACAAGTTAGACGGCTAATATGGCCCCCGGGCCCCCGCTAATCATGTTTTTATTATGTATATTATGTATACTGTGTATACTGTTTTTGTAAAAATCATGTGATAATTAAATAAATAATAAAACATGAATATAACCTTGAAGGTTCCCAGGGGCAGATACAGTGCCAGGTATCAGACTATTTAAACAATGTTTACCCAGGATTCAGACACCTTCCCTGGCTTGTAAAATGCGGTGATGCGCCCTGGAGGTCTCAGACTATTTTTAACAACTTTTCCCCGCCTTTCAAACACTTATTCCTGGGTTTTAGCCTGTCATTTTTCATGATATCATTTAACATTGACCCTCTCCTGAAAATGGACATATTCTGTGCATTTCCAGGAGAGGTTCAATGTTAAATGATATCGTGCAAAATGACAGGCTAAAACTCTCTTCCACACGTTTAAAAACACTTTTCCCGACCATTTAAACATTATTTCTGGCTTGTAAAGTGCAGTGATGAGCCCTGTTAGTAGCAGACTATTTAAAGGGTTACCAGGCGCATGAGAATATCCTCCACAGAAGGGGTGGTGGTGCCGTGAATAAGGCCGAAGATGGATGCCGATGGGCAGACGGTAAAGCACCGCAAAATCCACCCCCCTTTTAGGTTTACCAGGGGCATGAGGTTCTGTAGGGTGTGATCATCTGGGTTTAGTCCGTGGGGGAGTGCTTAAGTCCGGGGGCTCGGGGACTCACGGTGTGCAAGTTTATGGAGGTGCCCATGTCAGAGACACATGCTGGGGGTCATTAGTCCGTCATTTGGGTGTCTTGGAGGGGCCACAGAGAGGTGATTTCAGGGACACATTCTGGAGGTCTCTCTCCCGAGAGTGGACGTCCATTGCCTCTAAATAGGGATAAAATTTGGTCTGTCACTTTGGGTAACCGCACCATTGTCGGACGTCTCCCGAGAGTGGACGTTCATTGCCTCTAAATAGGGTAAGGGTAAGGGTTAGGCATGTGTTGGTTATGGTTAAGGTTAGGATAAGTCTCCAGGAAATGCATGTAAGTCAATGTAATGTCCCCTGAAGTGATGTATACATGGTATGTGTGTGTGTCTGCATCGCTCCCTCCACCTGCATCTTCTCCAAAGAGCCGTACTGCTTTGAGGATCTTCTCTCCTTTTCCATATTGTTAAAAAAAATGCTGCTTTTTCAGGACTCTGCGACACAAAGATATGCAGCCTGAAAAATATGTGCAATATACCGACCAAGTGCTCTGTTTGAGGGAATATAACGGGAGGAGCTGCAAACATATGCTCACACACTCCTTCCCATACACTGGATAAATGAAGCTCCTTCCCTATAACACAGGTTGATGCTCTGCAGGACGCCACCTGCTGGCAGAATCGCAGCATGACGAGAGGTGACGAGAGGGAATTATATTTGAGTGGTGGTATACAAAGGTATTCAGATCCTTTACTTTTCTCTAGTGTCTCACTTCAAATTATGAAAAAAAGTCAACATTCTGAAGTGATTAATTTTCCTTGAAAAAGTCAACATTCTGAGAAAAGTCACAATTCTAAAAAGAAAAGTGAAAATATTGGAAGAAAGCTGGAAACCTATACAGAACAAATCTCAAATTTTAGAAGCAAAACATAAAGAATAGCACAACAGTTAAAAGGAGAAATGTAAAAGAAAAAATATGTGTATTTGTTTTTGGGTGCACCGTCCCTTAAAGTCAACATTTCTGAAAAAAGTAAAGAGTCTGAAGAAGTTTAACATTCTGAGATAAAAGTCAAAAACCTTAGAAGATTCTGAAGAAAATCAATTACATTCTGAAAAAAGTCAACATTTCTGAAGAAATTCAATTTTGCTTGAACAAGCCAAAATTCTGAAGAAATTCAAAATTCTGAGAAAAGTAAACATTTTGAAGAAATTCAATTTCCCTCGAAAAAGTAAAAATGTCGAGAAAAGAGAAAATTCTGTGAATAAAAACAAATTGTGGGAAAAATAAGTTCGGAAAAAAAGTGAAAATCCTGAGAATATTCTGAAGAAATTCAATTTCCCTTGAAAAAGTTGAAATTCTGTGAAAAGTAGTAGAAAGGAAAAATGTAAAAGGAAAAATATTTGTATTTGTTTTTGGGTGCACTGTCCCTTTAAGACAACATATTATATTTTCAACACACATCTCTAATGATTTCTAACACATAAAAATACACCTTTTGACATGTTTCGCGAAATTGAAATACAGGTTTGACAAACATTTTCCGACTACTCAAAAAACACATATCAGAACACATTTTCAATGACCACCCACTGTACACCCCCCCTACACATTTACATTACATACAGGATGTTCGGGTTCACTGGACCCGGGGCTAACAATAGTGAGAAAATTGTAGTTCCTGTGCACCTGTCTGAGCCTTTTGTGTGTGTGTGTGTGTGTGTGTGTGTGTGTTAGTGTGTGTTTGTTAGTGTGTGTATGTGTGAGACTTTTGTGTTCCTGCCCCTGCCATTCCCGCACAAGGTTGCAACATTGTTGATCAATTCAAGCACCGACACCTGTCTGCTCTCACATTCCCACATTATGTTTTGCGGGAACCAATCTTTATTTTTTTCACACTCTATCCAAGCTGCAAATTTGGGGCAAGACAATAAAAAAAGCTTCCCCAGTTTGGGTCCTTATCACAACTGATCAAGATGGCCAAACGATTCTCTGCTGAGAGGGCCTTGCTAATTATTTTGGAAGAGAGAGAACCATTTGATGATGATGTAGAAGAAGAGGTTTCAGAATGTGAGGATCACATTTCTGAGAATTCTTGGAAGAAGAGGATGAGATTGAGCATCAGCTAGTTACACAAAAAAGACAAGCCACAGGAGGACCAGCCGGTCAGCGGGCAAAACAACAAGTAGCACTAATTCATTAATGTGATCTATCAAATGTAAAAGGGTAAATATTAACCATATATGCTGTTTATATTGCTTGTAATTGAGATGAAGTAAACATCTGTTGAGTATTTTAACATCACATAGTTTGATTGTGTTGAATTGAAGCCCAAAAAGGCAGCGGGTCCACCAGAACCAAGAACACTGGCTGAGTAACAAAAATATGAACACCACACAAGGGTTACATTCTGCTGTGATGTTCCAAACCACATCAAGGATTATTTCTGAAATAGTATGGAGCTCAAATGCTTTTTCTCTTGCGAGTTTACCACAAGGTGAGTTCCTTTTCGCACATTAAAGAAGCAGCACGACGGCAGTGTTTGTCCCCAGTTTGTACTCAGTTTGTACCTACACTGAAAACCTTACCCAATACCCTAATTTTAAGGCACTAAAAGCTAAAAGACTGGGGAAACAACTTTAAGCTCACCTATTATGCTATATTTGAACAATATATTATTGGGCCATATCGATACCAAACATGTCTATGCCAAACAGATCACCCATTGTAGCCATGCCTCATACCCCTCTATGTCAGTCCTGTTACTAAAGTGCTGATTCTGGGTCTGTAGCTTCAAATATGAACCTTGCTAATGTAAACACAGACCATATTACTTCCAAAACACGTTGCACATTGTTTCTGATACCGAGACGTTTCTGATAGGGAACGTTGCCAGGACTTCAATGTAAAGCCAGCCCACATTTTAGTAATGACGTCAAGTTCTCAGCAAATCTGGATCAGCTCCATGGTGCATCCGTATTTAGAGATGTGGGTACGAAGGAAAAGAGAGAGGGTTTTATTTTCTGACACGTTGTAAGTCTCCTTACACACCGGGGACAAATATTTATTTATTACATTAAAAAGTGCATTTTGCATAATAGGTCGCCTTAAACATTATAACACAATATTGACTGTCAAAGAACCAATCTATCTTCTAAAAGTGTTATGTATAGTGCTCTAATTTGTCTGTTTATTAGGAAAGATTGATCATTTACAGAAAAAGAACACAGTTGGAAGGCAATACTTTGTGTTATATTAAGAGAAAACACTTTAAATCGTGTAAAGCATTTCATTTATAATAAAAAAACATTTATGGAAACATAAAACAACTGTATATACACATCTATGAACTGTACACATATTTTAAAAGCAAAGTTCTTAATGGCGAGCATTTTCTTTGGGGGGGGCGGGCCAATGAACATTACAATAGTTTCATTTCATTGCTGTTCTTACAACTGCTGCTGTTTAGCTAACATGCATTATTGAGCTACACTGTTACTAAAAATCTATTTAGCTTTTTACACATTTTTTAGGTTTTAGGTTTTGCTTTTAATGAAGGAAGTATTATGCTTTTTTCTCAGGAACATAGTCATGGTATTATCAATGTTATCATGAAACACCTAGAAACCAGTAGGTATGATTCACTATGACTGTACATTAAGATAATAATTGATCATTGCACGTCATTGATTCAGAGCACCACCACATTTCACACTTCAAAATAAAATGTAATTTCAAAGTTTCATTCACAATGTTGTGTCACTCTTGCTTCCCTAGGGCTTTGAATAACAGAACTGTACCTTTACAATGCAAACTTCTTTTAATGCTGCCTGTAGGACCTAAACTATTCTGATTTCAAAACTAAGCTTGTCTGTTGCACCATCTCTTACAATATCATCCCAGTAAACTGCATCGTTTCTGATTATTTGCTGAAAATCCTAAAATAACTTTCAGATCTTTTGAATAAATAGCCCTAAAGAAATAATGTGTACGGTTCCATGCATTGATTTAGATATTGGAGAATGACTCCGACGCACCAGCACTGCCCAAGTTTGCAGTCTCTGACATGTGGTAGACGCCTGAAAGACAAATAACAAATTGTTAGTAGGGACAATGTATCTCAGTAAATGAAAATAACTGCTCGATTTAAAATAAAAACTTGCTTCTTCTTCCACGCAGTCGATGGAACCAGTTGAGTCCAGTGGAGGAAATGCCACCACTTGTACTCTAAAGGAGAAAACAAATTGTATATGATATAAATAGGTGATTGCAGGATATCTTTGTTATTTAATGGATAGAAACATTATTATTATTGTACGATTGATGGCGCCCTCCGTGGTGTATCATTAATGTTAAAGTTTTCGCACGCAACAGTGAGATACAATATGTGCCCTTTTATGCTGCTGTTGCCGTGTGCCAAACTTATTTGTTTTTATATTCCTGTACTTTACTTGCGTAGGGTGGACTAGCAAAGTAATATTTTCATTGTACGGTGTAACTGTCTGTTTACTGTGCATATGACAATAAATATCTTGAATCTTGAAATATGAACAAGAAAAACTGCATACACTTTAAAATGACTTACTCTTGTTGTATTGGAGCCTGTGCTTGTTGTAGGTGATTTTCTTGCGAGGATAGAACGGATCTACAGGAAAATCAAATTCATCTCAATCAACTTATGTGCGATTTGGAAAACATTCAAGAAGATTAACATTTTTAAACAACAATAGTTTAACATTTTAGAGAAAATAAGCTTACTTGCTTTATAATTAGCATTAACACTCTTGTGAGCTTTAGAGGGGCTGCTAAGCATATTCGCACAGTAGGCTACATTTTCTCCAGCACTGCCCTTGGGTTACACTTTGTTATCTCAACACTTTCCAACCAATCCATTACAGAGATAAGTATTCAACAAATATGCCCTTAAATCCTCTATACACATGTAACAATTACCAGTTTACCTTAAAAACAATGCTAAACAAAGCTTGAAGCAGTAAAAACAAGCTCCACCTATGCCAAACAACAACAACTGTAATAACATTGAGTTCTCTGAGGTTCTTTGGGTAGCATGAATGGATGTTTCACATTGGCAACATCTACGGCGTCACCTCATCTGAATACTTTTTACAAGTCACGATTGGCTGGAATACAGCATGTCATCATTGTCAAGGAAGATAGAGACCCTCTGTTATGGCTTCGCCAACCATTTGGTGTGTTTTTAAGCTTTGAATTCTAGCTCTTAAGTGACAGGAAGATAGTTTTAGTGATTCTAAAATGGCGTGTGTGCTCCAGTGAAGCTGATGTGCCATCCTTCGTGCATAGCCCTTGAGACGGCATTACCTGTAAAAAATGTTGTTGTTATATTTATATCTATACTTTGAGTGCATTCTCGTAATTAGATTGCAGCCAGTTATATGGAGTGGGCAAGTTCATTTCACACATGTGTTTATATTCCTTATAGTCAAGGGCTTAAAACTAGGCTGCCAGTATTTCCAAGATCCAAAGCTCTTTACTACGAAATGGTGGACGAAAACATTCTTCCAGTAATTCTGTTAAAATTGGCAGGATTTGTTTTTCTTGTTTTCTTCACTTTGGGTTATTGTTTTTCCATAAAAAGTAACGGCGTCAACACAGCCTGAGGTACAGGACATAAACCAGGTGGGCGGGGTCAATAGCCAGATTAGCTGATTAGCCGGCCTTCTATTTATTGTGTTGTGTACTCTTGCTTTGGCACTGGGCTTGCTGTAACATTGTAAATGTTCCTGCCGTTGGAAAGTTAAGGACTTCTGATTCTTGATGTTTGGCTTTGTTAACAAAGTTGTCAACCTGCTAGTTTTTATCTTAAGTAATGCTAACATAACAAATGCACACTCAACGTTATGGAGTAAATTTCAATTACAATCTTTAACTGGGGGCACTAAATCACAAAAGTACAAAAACCTCTCATTTTGTTTCAATGCTTCATGATAATCTCATTATGTAATATAAAATATGATAACAATGATGCGAAAACTGATATGACTCTAATCCTTTTTCATTGCATGATATTAAGTTATAATCTGGTATTTGAACCTTCTGTCAGGTTAAAGGATTTGAATACTTCTACTACTACTATCAAAAGAGGTATCAATCATCTATCCAAATTTGTTAGTTTAAAGACAACATACCTTTGAATCGAATAGTGTCCCAAACACTAAAATGAAGAAACCCTGAGGAAAATGAAATAACACGCATATTTATTTAACATCAAAGAAATTGACAAAAATAGGTATTATATAAAAATACTGCTATGTAAGAACAAGTTGTTATTTTGTTATTTTTAATGGTTGCAAATACCTGTAGTGAATTGAAGAGTGCAAAGACAATGTGGAGTCCTCTATTTGTCGAATCTAGCATGGTCCCCACTCCTAAAGACCAGGTCAGTCCAAATAAAGGAGTCAAAATGGCCACACACCTTAGAATGACAACCAGCGTATGCCTTTCCTCTCTTTGGGCGGCGTCTCCCACGCCTCTTCTTAGCATTTTGAACAAGACCACGATTACGATAATTATGTTGATACAAACTATAGTTAAGGCAGGTATCACAAATGCCAACAGGGCCCTTGTTTGCTCCCAGTTAAGCCAACAAGCCTCTTTGTTCATGATGTATCCTTCTCCTGGTGCTGTGGCGGCAACAGTAACAACAGCTATGATCAGAGGGCACCCGTAGCCTAATAAGAAGCCAATAGCCAACATGACTGACTTGGACATGTGGGAGAAGACCATGACTGTCCGGTAAAATAGCAGAAGGGCTGAAACTAGCATCCAAAAGAACACCGCAAGGTAAAACAAGTGCATAAAAAATGTTGCTGTGCTGCAAGAGTCAACTGGAACATTATAGTTATTCTTCTCCGGGTTTTCAGCTGGGTTGTCGGCAATGGAAGCACCGATGATAAAACAGATGTCAGCGATCAACAGAGAGAGGGCAGTGTTAATGATGGAAACATGACGCATGAAGGCAGTGCTATTTTTAGTTATGGCTTTCCAAACGTATCCTTCAATAATTAAACATATAACTAAACTTGCCAAAGAGATCCCAACTCCAACGTAGGTGATTAGATCCAAGAGTTCTTTGAATTCTTTAGGGATACCAGTTGACATCAGAATTGAAAATGAGGTGAGATGGTCGCATCTGCAGGTTACTGTGTCATTTATATCAGAAACAAACTCACACCCGTCACTATCCCAAGCACCCCTTTTGTCAAACAGTTTAAAGTTCCAGAAGACACACTGAGGATCTTGCGTCAGAGTCGTGTTTAACTTGGTGTAGCTTAAAGTAACGTTCTGAATCGTTTCATTTACTTTTATCAGCACCACAGCTGCGTTGATTGCATTAACGGGGTCAGTGTTATTGGTGTTGAAGAGGCTGGCATCAAAGCTGGAGCTCCGTACTGGCATAACAATATTTAGGGTGAAGAAAGTAATAGTGGTGATTGAGACGTTGCGAAAGCCGGTGTTAGGAATGTCCAGGACAACGCTGCTGTTCAGATTTGCATAGAACGAGTTGTCAAAAGTGCTTCTGTTGAGGAGGATTGTACCATTCTCAGAGGTAAAGGTAAATGTCCCAACTATTCTATCAGAGAGGAGTTCCATCGAACCCAGTAAATCAGAGCTTGCATTGTTGCTTTCGTTTGCATTCAGAGCTGTCCAGGACTCTCTTGAATCCTTACCAATAATGACATCAACTGTTTGAAGGATGCTCTGCAGATGAAGAGAGATTTATTGTGAGGTTACATCCGCATCAAAAAAATATACGTGAACTGCTCTATAAAAATCAGTCACATCGACTCCGATACACATTTTGAGTTATGTACATGACTGGAAAGAGGAGATTCTTAGCTTTCCGAAGATATCCTTATTGTTTTTGTTTTGCAAATATTCAGCGAAATATCAAGATTTTTTAAAAGGCCTTCAAAGTTTGCAGACAATATTTTAGCTATAGCTATTTAAAAGAGGGGGCTCAAATTCAGGACAAAAGTGTGACCGAAAGTGGGTGCGTGTGTGTGTGCGCGCGTGTGTGTGTGTATGTGTGTGTGTGTGTGTGTGTGTGTGTGTGTGTGTGTGTGTGTGTGTGTGTGTGTGTGTGTGTGTGTGTGTGTGTGTGTGAATTTTCCTAGGGGGGTAATGTATTTATTGTATAAATGTGATATAAAAGATTGATATTCTGAAAGCCAAGACATTGTTTTTTTAGAATCAACCAAAACCCCAATTGCAATGTGCCGTTGCAACATCCGACTGGTTTCAATAGAGCAGTTCACATTTGTTGACATAAAAGACATATCTAATCTAAGATAATGCTGATGGGACGGTTTAACCTACCTTCATGACAGGTTGATTGACTTCCAGAGTAACATTTGCAATGTTGCCCAGGATTTCCACGATAGTTGATATGGTATTAGGTGACTTTGTTACATCATTCTTAATCACTTTGACCTCTTCACTCAGCTTCTCCACAAAACGTGGGACATCCTCCTCCTGCAACCCCTAAAGTAAATATTAAAAACACATACATTTATATAATGAGAGATTGTAAACCATGACAAATACAGAGATGTTTCTTTTCTGGCAACAGCTGCACATTTTAAGCCACAAAAGTACAGAAGAGGCTAAAAGAATGTGATTGTGTGAGGGATGGCCGTGTGCTTTGAAACAGGGTACTACCATTTGGAGACCTATCCCATATTAACTTTAATGTTGTTTGTTTTGAAACATTGTAATAACAAAAATATTGTTTTTTTAATATTTTATCGATTTATGTCTTTTATATATTTATAATGAATAGTTGGAGGAGTCTGGGACTTAAGATTTCATTGCCAAAACTAAACTGTAGCTACTTTGCACATAACAATAAAGCCTTTGAATCGTTGAATCTTTAGTCTACTTAATCTGAGCCACCACAGTTTTGACAAGTTTGTCCATCTTTGTTGAAAAAGTATTGATATTTATGTGAATCCTGAAATGTATGATTTACTAGAGGGGAGGCGTATTACTTTTAAACAGTTACAGCTGATATGTCGTGGTGTAAAGTTACTAAGTACATACTCAAGTACGAATAAATTACCATTTTGAGATACTATTCTTTACATTTGATGCTACTTTGTACTTGTACTTTTATTTGAGTAGAATATACTTGGAGTATATTGGAGAGAACTGAAGAGAACTTTAGGATTTAGCCTTTGCAGACCATTTACTTGCACCAAAACTAGATAACACATTAAAGGAAAGGGAAACCCTCAAAAAGCAAAATAGGGCTCCTTTAAAGATTAAGGAAGTGTTGCTGCAGAGCCACACTTTATATAAAAACAGTGGTCAGTTAGTTACAAGAAGTTACTGGACAGCAGAAGCCGTGATATAATGTGCTGATGTTGGTCGAAAACGTGGGTCTTTTACAACAATACAAAATATTATAACAAATTAGCTTATTACATTTTTTCTCAATTTCTCACGCGAATGTACTTCAGTTGAAATAAAATACATACTAAATGAAACTTCTCACAATGTCAGTGGATTATCTTGAGCAACTGCACTCTAAAAACGAATTCAGGCGACCTTTCACCTCCACTTAATTAAATGCATGGTTGCAAGATAAAAATGTGAGTTCATTGATTTAGATAAACATTTTAAGTTGCAAACATTAGTTTATAAGTTGTGTTGACGTAATAATGTTGGTAATTACATCAACTTAATATTGTGTGTAATTTGAACTCTGATTTCTGCGTTAATTGACTTAAAACTAAATTCAAGTTGTAGTAAGTAATGCAATTGGCTTGATAACTTAATTGTTCTACACCTTGAGTTAAGGATTTCAAGTCCACTCCCACTTAACATGCCTGGACAAGTTCCCACAGTTAAGACAAATAGAAACATACAAAGGACATTTTAAGGTGAGTGTCATCTTTTGTCATTCAAATACAGTAGATGGCCTTGTAGTTGCACTGTATAGGCAAATTGCTGCTTGACCAAAACTAGCAGCCTTTGAACTGTGAATAGTTCTGTGAGAGGATACAAAGTAGTAGAGGCTACTGTGAGAGTAAAAATACTTTGGTTCATTCATGCTTTTGTTGAACAGATGGTGTCTCAGAGTTGACAGGTGTAGTTTGTTAGAAAGAAAATAGTTCCTAAATTCAATTGTTGCACAACATGGAATATCTGGTTATGTAGAACTAGTGAACATAGGACCGTTTTTTGAATAACTTTATGATATACTGTGTGTTTTATAGATTTAAAATGGGGATGAATTGTTATCGCCAGCTGATCACTTACCTCTGAAGAAACAAGCATCTCCTTGATTACTTTGATAACGCAAGTGTTCTCTACCAATATCCACTTTCCATTATCACACTTCGCCATCTTTTCCCCCTCTTGACCTGTAGGACATTCTGTACTAGATATTTCGTCTTGTCGTCCATTTCCATACACACCGTCTGTACATGTAAAAGCTTAGGAGATAAATAATAATCATTTAGTATTACACAACATATTGGGGAAGAAGACTGCAAAGGAAAAGCATAGTCACTTTTGAAACATTGCACTTACGTTCTTCGGAAATTGTCAATGTTGTTACCCGTCTATAATCGAAATCAACGACTTTACAAGTAAATGTTGGTGACGTTGGTTCACCGCAGGCTCCTAGCGGGTAATCATATATGCGACAGAATGAGGTTCCATTTTTAGTAACACCAGCATCTGCGAACATTTAACAGTGTTGTTAATAAAATAAACTGTTATTGGATTTGTGTTTTCAGTATGGTCAGATTGAGAAGTTTTCTGAAACATTTTAAACTTACCAAGAGCAAGTAAGTCTTTAAACCACTTCACCTTAAAAGGGGACTGCACACAACACTCAAGTGGTACTGTTTGTCCCTCCAGACATTTAACGTTTATGTAAGACTTTGATTCTATATTGGGAGCTTCTTGGATATCATCTCCAGTCACGTCAATTTCTTGTCTGAACTGCAATACGTCGCCCATCAGAGTGCATTGGTACATTCCTGTGATTAAGATAATAAAAACAATGATTACATTGGTATGCTGTAAAAGAAAAAGTTAAAAGAATGATACCATTAGTATATTAAATAGTGAACATTCCAGTCCAAGCAGCAAATTAATTTGTCTATTAGCATCAATTAAAAAAGCTGTTATTTTACTTATTTTTACTAGCTTTTGCTTACCAGTATCCACCACAACATCAGCTTTCTTTATTGTTAGAACAGACGTTGTGTTAGAATTTATTATTTGTATCGTTCCAGACTCCTCAATTACCCTTCCACGAAATGTCCACTCGACACTACTTATTTGTCCCACATTAATGCTGGAACTTTCGCACACCAGTCTCATGCGATTTCCATTATAAATGATGCCGTCAATCCTTAATTTATCTTCACCTTTGGAGAAAGTAGAACACATCAGTTTGGTATTTATACAAGTTAAACAAAATGTAATTACCTACTAGCTATGTTGGACTTACTGTTGTACAATGCAGTGACAGAGCCAATGACAGGGGCAATAGTAGAGGTTACTGCTTTTGAAAATGCTTTATTTGCTTCAGCCAATTCTGCAGTTTTAACCTTTGTAGTCTCAACAACAAAATCTGTAAATATGCTTCCTTCTCTGTAAGAACAAACACAAAACAAAATGGAGGTGTCAAATGTGTACATATTTCCTGCTTCCATATGTCTTAAATGCAATAATTATCATACCTGAATCCTGTCACAGAAACACCAATAAACCCTGTGATTCCTCCATACTGCTCGTTTAACTGTGGGACAGATATGGTTCATAACATTACCAATTCAACTGAAAAGACAAGTTACAATTTGATATGGTATTTATCAATGCACTTACCACTGTAGTCATGGTGTTTTTAAGATTGTTGTATGCAACACTTTGTGGATCATTCAATGTGTCTGTGAACGTCTTGTTTAATTGCACTGTCATTACCAAATTGAACCCTATTTATTTGAAAAGAGAATAAAAACAAGATCAAACAATTCAGTTTGTTGTGATTTAAAGAATATACTAGCTAGACACGAGAAGAGAGGACACAATTGTGAATCATTTTTTAATTTGGTTTGCATGACTTGCAGATCAAGGGTATAAAACCCATGTCTCTATACAATGCAAATATCCTTTTCAGCAAAAGTGTTGAGATGTCATGTGGAAGGTAGCAATTAAATAGCCTGACCTATATTCAAGCAGAACTGCAATTTATAATTCATCAATTAATTTTTGAATGAATGACATATACGTCCATTTACACCCTGAGGTCAAAGCCTTTTAAAAAATGAACCCTGTGCTGCATAATAAAGTAATATCATCATTTTAGACAAGCTTAGCTATCAGCATATGTAGGCTGCAGGGATGTCACATGAATACTATCACTCAGAAATATATTCAAAACCCACAGTGAAAAGTAGTTTACAAGACTGTTGACATCAGAAAATAGTTTCTTTCAAGTCTTGGTGACCAAGGGGAAAAGATAAAAATCTATATGTATTTACCAAAAAAAGGTAATGGAGATGTTATAAAGCAATGAGCTACATAGAGCCTGATAACTACATTTCTGTCAATAAAAAAGACCTTTCCCAGGAGCAGTCGTCGTTGTTGTTACTGCAGGTGTAGCCTTGGTAGCAGCAGCAGTAGTTGGTTGAGTTATGAGTATTGTAAAAATATTTTATTTCTTCAATTTCGTATGCTTAAAGGTGGGGTAGGTAAGTTTGAGAAACCGGCTCGAGATACACTTTTTGTTCTATTCCATGGAATGCTCTTAACATCCCGATAGCATTGAATATCTTAAGTGCTTTGACAAAAAATCCATAAAAAAATGTCATCTCTTGAAGCCTTAGTACTGTAAAAAGCACGACCAATCATTTTAGCCGGCCCGGCTAAAATAACTGGATGGCCTACCTGCCTGTCAGCCTTCCATCTGTGCACAAACTTACCTCGTGCCCTCATTGGTCATGTGCGCGTTCATGTGTGTTGGAGGAGGGGCTCTGTAAGGAAGTGGCAGATTTCTTCCGGCTGTGTATTTTCAAATTCTAGCGCACTCGAGCTGGTTTCTCCAAAATTACCTACCCCACCTTTAAGTGCTTTGACAGAAACAGTTCTTCATTGGTTTGAATCCTACTTAAAGGACAGAAACAACTTTGTTTCTATAGGTAAATACACATCTGAGTTGACAAATATGACATGTGGGGTACCTCAAGGCTCCATCTTGGGGCCTCTTCTCTTTAACATCTACATGCTACCACTGGCTCAGATAATGAAGAACAACAAAATAAGTTACCATAGCTATGCAGATGACACACACATTTACGTAACAATTTCACCAGGAGACTATGCTCCAATTCAAACACTGAGTAAGTGCATTGAACAAATCAATGACTGGATGTGTCAGAACTTTCTCCAATTAAACAAAGATAAAACTGAGGTAATGGTTTTTGGAGCCAAGGCAGAACGTATAAAAGTTAGCGCTGAGCTTCAGTCTGCAATGTTCAAAACAACAGATAAAGCCAGAAATCTAGGTGTAGTCATGGACTCTGACCTGAGTTTCAACAGTCACATTAAAACAGTTACTAAATCAGCCTACTATCACCTAAAGAACATATCTAGGATTAAAAGACTAATGTCACAGCAGGATTTGGAAAAACTTGTCCATGCTTTTATCTTCAGTAGACTCGACTATTGCAATGGTGTCTTCACAGGTCTCACTAAAAAATCTATTAGAAAGCTGCAGCTGATTCAGAACGCCGCTGCTCGAGTCCTCACTAACACTAAGAAAGTGGATCACATCACTCCTGTTCTGAAGTCTTTACACTGGCTTCCTGTGTGTCAAAGAATAGATTTCAAAATACTGCTGCTGGTTTATAAAGCACTGAATGGTTTAGGCCCAAAATACATTTCTGACCTCCTGCTAAATTATGAACCATCCAGATCTCTCAGGTCTTCAGGGACTGGTCAGTTGTCTGTCCCCAGAGTCAGAACTAAACATGGAGAAGCAGCGTTCAGTTATTATGCTCCAAATATCTGGAACAAACTCCCAGAAACCTGCAGGTCCGCTGCAACTCTGACTACTTTTAAATCCAGACTAAAGACTTTTCTTTTTGCCGCTGCTTTTAATTGAACTATTCATATCTTAGACTGCACTGTAACTTTTATCCATGTATTTTTTCTTTTAATGTTTATTTTATTAGCTTTTCTTTTTAATGACTGATTTTAAATGCCATTTTCATAATGTCTTTCATTTTTTGTAAAGCACTTTGAATTGCCTTGTGTTGAAAAGTGCTATATAAATAAACTTGCCTTGCCTTGCCTTTGACAAAAAATCCATAAAAAAACGTCATCTGTGGAAGCCATGGCGCTGTAAAAAGCACGACCAATCATCTGAGCCGGCCCGGCTAAAATAACTGGATGGCCTACCTGCCTGTCAGCCTTCCATCTGTGCACAAACTTATCTCGTGCCCTCATTGGTCATGTGCGCGTTTGTGTGTGTTGGAGGAGGGGCTCTGTAAGGAAGTCTGAAGGAAGTGGCTGATTTTTTCCGGCTGTGTATTTTCAAATTCTAGAGCACTCGAGCTGGTTTCTCCAAAATTACCTACCCCACCTTTAACTATAATAAAGTATGATCATCTGTAGAGGGAAATACCTTACGTGAAAGTGAATTACAGAAAATGTTCTACAATTAACAACAAGGGACGAGTTATCGAAACGCTTATTGCTAAATACAGGTAATGATGGTGGTTGAAAGATTATTTTATAAAAGTGTGTTACTGTTGACAGTATGAGTCAAGTTATTATAGCCTTCATCACTTGCTTTAAGACATTTAAACTGCACCGAAAGTATGTGTATCTCAAATACAATATACCATGGTGTAGGGCTGCACGATATTGAAAAAAACTGACATTGCGGTTTTTTGTTCCACTGCGATATATATTGCGTTTTTTTTAACCTGTTAAGCCCCAAGGTCTGCGGTGTGAATATCGCGCATGCGCATATCGCGGTTATCGCCATGACACGGTATAGCCTATCGTTCAGCCCTACCATGGTGTGACTACATTGTTATAAGCAAGATGTTCATTGGAAATATTCCTGGATTAGGTTAGGTGTTGCAGTGTTAAGATGTGTTTTGCCAATAGATGTTGGGTCAATTAATCCATTCAATTTTATTTTATTCTGATTCTCTAACCAGGATTCCAAATATTCTGATTAAACTTGTTAAACATTTTAACACTTTTTTTGGATCTGAAAAAAGATAAATACAACTTGTACGTTCAGCTCTCCCATTAGGAGAGATGACTTAATAGTGTCAAACAATATGTTTCCAGAAGGTTTTTGCCAATACAACATTTTGAATACATAAATACTGGACAAGCATTTAACATCACTGAGACTAACTGAATTGTTTAAATAACAGCTTAATAATGATAATAATAAATCCTGAATATGTATCTTATGTAATGTAACAATTGGTATATTTCTCTTACCTGTTGTTGGAGACCTTGTGGTTGTTGGAGACGTTGTGGTTGTTGGAGACTTTGTGGTTGTTGGAGACCTTGTGGTTGTTGGAGACCTTGTGGTTGTTGGAGACGTTGTGGTTGTTGGAGACTTTGTGGTTGTTGGAGACATTGCGGTTGTTGGAGACATTGTGGTTGTTGTATTGGTCACAACTGTTGTAGCAGCCATTGTTGAGTCTGAAAAGACCATTTCATAATTTTGTTGGGAATACACACCACAAGTCAAGTAGATCATTCATACATTTAGGTTCAAGAGCAGGGCCAAGCCTTAAAAACAGCAATGATCACCTGTGAACCCTACCAACACATCTGAGCACCATCTTGAACTACTCGACGACAGACTTGAATCATGCCCTCAAGCATTATCACAGTATTTTTGTCATTTCGCTATCCTTACCTCAGACTTTGATTTTGTCAAACTATCTGCTGGCTGACAGGTGCAGCAAATGCAAGCGTGTAGCCCTCCTTGGTTACATTAATTATGCCATTTGCAATTCCTAAAAAAGACCTTTCCCAGGAGCAGTCATAGTTGTTACTGCCGGTGTAGCCTTGGTAGCAGCAGCAGTAGTTGGTTGAGTTATGAGTATTGTAAAAATATTTTATTTCTTCAATTTCATATGCTTAAAGGTGGGGTAGGTAAGTTTGAGAAACCGGCTCGAGATACACTTGTTGTTATATTCCATGGAATGCTGTTACGGTTGCTGTTTGTCTGCTCATTAGTCTGCCTGTGAGTGTTTTCAGCTGTGTGGGTGATTATGTAAATGAGCTATGTGGTTGCTCCAACACCATTGGCTGCACATCCCCTGGTCCGACTCTGAAGACGGTGATTGGATTGACGACGTCCAATCGCAGCGCACAGCCGGCGCACACCTGCTGGGGAGGAGTACAAAGGCCGCGGACTATCACCATTCTGGAGGCTCTGTTGAGGAACAGACGCCTCTCGCTACTTGCTCTATGGCTAACTTGTGTGGTCTGTGTTTAGATAGTTTAGAGTGATTAGTATTTTGTGACTGTTGCCTGTAGTTTAGCTGTGTTTTGTGTCGACTCCTTTGGTTAGTTATACCACTGTTAAAGTGAGGTTTTGGTTCCGTACTTTATTTAGTATATTAGTATTTATTTTCCCCATATGCCTTTAGACTCCTTTTGAGTCCTCCTTTTGTTTGGTTATCAACCTGTGTCCTTTTGGCTCTTTTGTTGGTTTTCCTTTCGTTAGTGTTCAGTGATTTCAGGTGTGTAAACAGGCTCACTTTTGGAGAGTCCTTCTTTAGTTTGGTTGCCCATTTAAACTTGCGCCCTTGTGGCCTCTATTGTTTATTATGTAAACCGGTGTTTATGGCAATTTGTTTGTTTCAGGCTGCCTGCTTGCCACTTTGTTCCACCCGCTTGTAAGAAATACACTTATAATTGTACCAATACCAATCTGGTTGTGTTTCTTCCCTTCGGTTCCCCTAGCCCCAAAAGGGAACGTAACACATGGGGGCTCGTCCGGGATATTAACTACTTCCTGGGGTTATAAGTGGGTTTATGCAGCTAAAAACAGGTTGGTAAGGTTGTGTGCAGTTTTAGCTGAGGATGGCAACTTTTGATCTGGAGTCGTTTTTGGTCTGTCCCTCTCATGAGCAGTTAGTTCAGTGTCGTAGAGACGACCTATATGAGCTAGCGCAACACTTCAGTCTCGCGGTAAGTAAACAATCGTTGAAGAAAGAGTTAAAGGCATTGGTGGTGGATGAGATGGTAAAAAGGGGGTTACTTATACTGGCAGCACCAGTTGAGCTCCCTGTGTCCGATGCTCTATCAGAAGAGATCTTGGGTCAGAGACAGGAGGCGGAGTTTCCGTTTGCTAAAGGGGAAGGTGGTGACAGTGAGGGCGGTGGGCCTGGCAGTTCGGACTCTGAGGAAGAGAGTGATCCTGAGGTCCGCCTCGCCCGGCTTCGGTTAGAGGCAAAAGACAGGGAGCAGGACAAGCATCACCGGTTTCAATTAGAATTAAGGAAATTAGAAATAGACAAGGAACTGAGAGTGCTGGAACTCGAAAAGGAAGTCCGGGTGCGTCAGCTGGAGCTAGACTCCGAGCTGCGCGCCTCCGGTGCTTTTGGCCATGTCGGAGGAAGCCTTCCACCTCCTTCTCATCCCCCTGCATTCAACGTAGTCAAAAATATTTCGTTAGTGCCACTTTTCCGTGAGACTGAGGTGGATGCGTACTTTGGTGCTTTTGAGCGCATTGCCGTGGCCCTACAGTGGCCGGCGGAAGCCTGGGCTCTTTTAGCCCAGTGCAAACTTTATGGAAGCGCTCAGGAAGCGGTTGCTGCTCTTTCGCTAGAGGACGCTCTAAATTACGACTTAGTGAAGGGTGCCATTCTCAGGGTGTATGAATTAGGGCTCTGTAAGGAAGTGGCAGATTTCTTCCGGCTGTGTATTTTCAAATTCTAGCGCACTCGAGCTGGTTTCTCCAAAATTACCTACCCCACCTTTAAGTGCTTTGACAGAAACAGTTCTTCATTGGTTTGAATCCTACTTAAAGGACAGAAACAACTTTGTTTCTATAGGTAAATACACATCTGAGTTGACAAATATGACATGTGGGGTACCTCAAGGCTCCATCTTGGTGCCTCTTCTCTTTAATGTCTACATGCTACCACTGGCTCAGATAATGAAGAACAACAAAATAAGTTACCATAGCTATGCAGATGACACACACATTTACGTAACAATTTCACCAGGAGACTATGCTCCAATTCAAACACTGAGTAAGTGCATTGAACAAATCAATGACTGGATGTGTCAGAACTTTCTCCAATTAAACAAAGATAAAACTGAGGTAATGGTTTTTGGAGCCAAGGCAGAACGTTTAAAAATTAGCGCTGAGCTTCAGTCTGCAATGTTCAAAACAACAGATAAAGCCAGAAATCTAGGTGTAGTCATGGACTCTGACCTGAGTTTCAACAGTCACATTAAAACAGTTACTAAATCAGCCTACTATCACCTAAAGAACATATCTAGGATTAAAAGACTAATGTCACAGCAGGATTTGGAAAAACTTGTCCATGCTTTTATCTTCAGTAGACTCGACTATTGCAATGGTGTCTTCACAGGTCTCACTAAAAAATCTATTAGAAAGCTGCAGCTGATTCAGAACGCCGCTGCTCGAGTCCTCACTAACACTAAGAAAGTGGATCACATCACTCCTGTTCTGAAGTCTTTACACTGGCTTCCTGTGTGTCAAAGAATAGATTTCAAAATACTGCTGCTGGTTTATAAAGCACTGAATGGTTTAGGCCCAAAATACATTTCTGACCTCCTGCTAAATTATGAACCATCCAGATCTCTCAGGTCTTCAGGGACTGGTCAGCTTTCTGTCCCCAGAGTCAGAACTAAACATGGAGAAGCAGCGTTCAGTTATTATGCTCCAAATATCTGGAACAAACTCCCAGAAACCTGCAGGTCCGCTGCAACTCTGACTACTTTTAAATCCAGACTAAAGACTTTTCTTTTTGCCGCTGCTTTTAATTGAACTATTCATATCTTAGACTGCACTGTAACTTTTATCCATGTATTTTTTCTTTTAATGTTTATTTTATTAGCTTTTCTTTTTAATGACTGATTTTAAATGCCATTTTCTTAATGTCTTTCATTTTTTGTAAAGCACTTTGAATTGCCTTGTGTTGAAAAGTGCTATATAAATAAACTTGCCTTGCCTTGCCTTTGACAAAAAATCCATAAAAAAACGTCATCTGTGGAAGCCATGGCGCTGTAAAAAGCACGACCAATCATCTGAGCCGGCCCGGCTAAAATAACTGGATGGCCTACCTGCCTGTCAGCCTTCCATCTGTGCACAAACTTATCTCGTGCCCTCATTGGTCATGTGCGCGTTTGTGTGTGTTGGAGGAGGGGCTCTGTAAGGAAGTCTGAAGCAAGTGGCTGATTTTTTCCGGCTGTGTATTTTCAAATTCTAGAGCACTCGAGCTGGTTTCTCCAAAATGACCTACCCCACCTTTAACTATAATAAAGTATGATCATCTGTAGAGGGAAATACCTTACGTGAAAGTGAATTACAGAAAATGTTCTACAATTAACAACAAGGGACGAGTTATCGAAACGCTTATTGCTAAATACAGGTAATGATGGTGGTTGAAAGATTATTTTATAAAAGTGTGTTACTGTTGACAGTATGAGTCAAGTTATTATAGCCTTCATCACTTGCTTTAAGACATTTAAACTGCACCGAAAGTATGTGTATCTCAAATACAATATACCATGGTGTAGGGCTGCACGATATTGAAAAAAACTGACATTGCGGTTTTTTGTTCCACTGCGATATATATTGCGTTTTTTTTAACCTGTTAACGCCCAAGGTCTGCGGTGTGAATATCGCGCATGCGCATATCGCGGTTATCGCCATGACACGGTATAGCCTATCGTTCAGCCCTACCATGGTGTGACTACATTGTTATAAACAAGATGTTCATTGGAAATATTCCTGGATTAGGTTAGGTGTTGCAGTGTTAAGATGTGTTTTGCCAATAGATGTTGGGTCAATTAATCCATTCAATTTTATTTTATTCTGATTCTCTAACAAGGATTCCAAATATTCTGATTAAACTTGTTAAACATTTTAACACTTTTTTTGGATCTGAAAAAAGATAAATACAACTTGTACGTTCAGCTCTCCCATTAGGAGAGATGACTTAATAGTGTCAAACAATATGTTTCCAGAAGGTTTTTGCCAATACAACATTTTGAATACATAAATACTGGACAAGCATTTAACATCACTGAGACTAACTGAATTGTTTAAATAACAGCTTAATAATGATAATAATAAATCCTGAATATGTATCTTATGTAATGTAACAATTGGTATATTTCTCTTACCTGTTGTTGGAGACCTTGTGGTTGTTGGAGACGTTGTGGTTGTTGGAGACTTTGTGGTTGTTGGAGACCTTGTGGTTGTTGGAGACCTTGTGGTTGTTGGAGACGTTGTGGTTGTTGGAGACTTTGTGGTTGTTGGAGACATTGCGGTTGTTGGAGACATTGTGGTTGTTGTATTGGTCACAACTGTTGTAGTAGCCATTGTTGAGTCTGAAAAGACCATTTCATAATTTTGTTGGGAATACACACCACAAGTCAAGTAGATCATTCATACATTTAGGTTCAAGAGCAGGGCCAAGCATTAAAAACAGCAATGATCACCTGTGAACCCTACCAACACATCTGAGCACCATCTTGAACTACTCGACGACAGACTTGAATCATGCCCTCAAGCATTATCACAGTATTTTTGTCATTTCGCTATCCTTACCTCAGACTTTGATTCTGTCAAACTATCTGCTGGCTGACAGGTGCAGCAAATGCAAGCGTGTAGCCCTCCTTGGTTACATTAATTATGCCATTTGCAATTCCTAAAAAAGACCTTTCCCAGGAGCAGTCATAGTTGTTACTGCCGGTGTAGCCTTGGTAGCAGCAGCAGTAGTTGGTTGAGTTATGAGTATTGTAAAAATATTTTATTTCTTCAATTTCATATGCTTAAAGGTGGGGTAGGTAAATTTGAGAAACCGGCTCGAGATACACTTGTTGTTATATTCCATGGAATGCTGTTACGGTTGCTGTTTGTCTGCTCATTAGTCTGCCTGTGAGTGTTTTCAGCTGTGTGGGTGATTATGTAAATGAGCTATGTGGTTGCTCCAACACCATTGGCTGCACATCCCCTGGTCCGACTCTGAAGACGGTGATTGGATTGACGACGTCCAATCGCAGCGCACAGCCGGCGCACACCTGCTGGGGAGGAGTACAAAGGCCGCGGACTATCACCATTCTGGAGGCTCTGTTGAGGAACAGACGCCTCTCGCTACTTGCTCTATGGCTAACTTGTGTGGTCTGTGTTTAGATAGTTTAGAGTGATTAGTATTTTGTGACTGTTGCCTGTAGTTTAGCTGTGTTTTGTGTCGACTCCTTTGGTTAGTTATACCACTGTTAAAGTGAGGTTTTGGTTCCGTACTTTATTTAGTATATTAGTATTTATTTTCCCCATATGCCTTTAGACTCCTTTTGAGTCCTCCTTTTGTTTGGTTATCAACCTGTGTCCTTTTGGCTCTTTTGTTGGTTTTCCTTTCGTTAGTGTTCAGTGATTTCAGGTGTGTAAACAGGCTCACTTTTGGAGAGTCCTTCTTTAGTTTGGTTGCCCATTTAAACTTGCGCCCTTGTGGCCTCTATTGTTTATTATGTAAACCGGTGTTTGTGGCAATTTGTTTGTTTCAGGCTGCCTGCCTGCCACTTTGTTCCACCCGCTTGTAATAAATACACTTATAATTGTACCAATACCAATCTGGTTGTGTTTCTTCCCTTCGGTTCCCCTAGCCCCAAAAGGGAACGTAACAAATGCTCTTAACATCCCGATAGCAATGCATATCTTAAGTGCTTTGACAACAAATCCATAAAAAAACGTCATCTGTGGAAGCCGTAGTACTGTAAAAAGCATGACCAATCATTTGAGCCGGCCCGGCTAAAATAACTGGATGGCCTACCTGCCTGTCAGCCTTCCATCTGTGCACAAACTTGGTTACATCAATTATGCCATTTGCCATTCCTCAAGCAAAATCCTTCCTGTCCGACCTGCATAAAGCTGCAGCCCTCCCTAACTCTACAATAGAGTTGTTCTGGAAGATGCATGCAAGATGGAAAAGTGTCTTTGGCAAGATTTGTTGTCTTGGAATTGCATCTCCTTCTTCTACGAGCTCTTTATCACCAAACCTGAGGATATGTGCTAGAAGCCATTCTCATAGCTGTTGTTCTTTGGTGGTCTAGGAAATCCATACTCAGCTCAACACCAGTTCATTCTTTGGGCATCCCACATTTCTGGTTACCATCATTGCTGATTCATTGTATTGTTTCTCTTTCCAGAATATCAGACAAGTCCCAGAATTGGATCTCCATCCCATACCAGTTCTACCATTAAACTAGTCACTGGCCAACACTTTCCTTTTACTTCCCATTCCCATGTTTCGCTGTTGACCAAAAGCTTACAAAAACAGGCACCTGCTCTTAACGTTACACAACTACCACTCACTTCTGACCTTTTCAGCCTTTGCATCTGTTCTCTAAGCTCAGGCTACATGTCCCCCATTGTTGATATAACCTCAAAACCCATTTTTCTTACCGAAACAGGAATACTGGCCTAATGCATTGAGAAAAAGTCAACAGCAATTCAAGCATTTCCTTAGAACACTGTTCGAGTTATTCTGATCAAACCCTACAGGTCCTCAGTCACTGTTCATCTCGAGCATATACATTCTTAATAATCTCAACAATCTTCATCATGGACACACTCAACTCAGCTGAATTTAAATAAGCTTGTGTGGAGTTTATACCAATTGAAGCAACGGTTATTCAGTCTGAAAGAACAATATCATACCCATTGTTTGTTAAGATGAAGAATTCCTTTGACAAGTCAATTTAGACGATAACCAACAACACGGAAAAGTAATCTAACAATTATTATTTTGCACTGACTTGTTTTTGCTGACGTTGTGGGTGTTGGAGTGTTCACCCCGGTCGTAGTGACTGTTATTGAGACTAAAAACATAATTTTACAATCATTTTTGTTAAGCTGAAGAATGAATCTGACAAGACAACTAAGAAAATATCTTCCAACATGGTGAAGTCAGATACCTATCGTTGGTGTACCCCAACCCCTTTCATAACAAATGAACCATGAACCCATTGTCGTAGACAGTGAGTTCCTGTTCAATTAGTAACAATGTGCCCCGCCCCCACACTTTTGCCACGCCCCCTAACATATCATTAACCGTTTGCCATAGATTGTTGTGGAAAGCATCATTGCACTCAGCAGAGAATTCCTATTTAATTGGGGATTACATACTATTACAATAACATGGAATCCATTACCATAGCGTCATTTTGAGATAATCGCTATTAAACAAGAAGATGTTGTAACTTAAAGATACATTATCCAAACTGCTCAAAATGAATAAATGAAATACTGTCTTTAAGTCTTACTTGTTGGTGTTGGAGTTATGATACGAGGAGTTGTTGGTGTTGGAGTTGTTATAGGAGGACAAAGGGTAAAGTCTGTAAGAAGTAAAAGAGAGAGGAGTTCTTAGTTAATTGCTTCTGCATTTGATAAGAAAGCATATTTTAAGAATCAGAATTTTTGAAATTCCCCATACTGTACGATTAATGTGACCCAAAGGTGATTTTCGTTTAAGTTTGAGAAAAAAAGTTGAATATCATAATTGGGACTACCGGCAAAAACAAAAATCACTTTTGGTCATCATAAGTGGCCCTAATCCTTTTTACGTACATTTTAGTTAAAAACAATAAAATACAATTATAGATTCTCTACACCATATGGCAGTGTTTCCAAAGTTGTCCTTCTGACTCAGGCAAGCTCCTGTCTTTCGACAACCCAAAAGCAAGCAATAACATAGTGAGACACAGGGATTGTCATGCAATTAAGGATAAAGATTTTGACAATAAGGCACATCAAATGCTGGCCAGAATGCAGTCATTACTGCGGACCAACTTACTGTTTTGACCAGAAGGCTGGCAGTATTGTCCATCAGGAGGAATGGCATTGATGCATCCACATGTGTCCCCAGTGATGTTGTCACAGGATGTATACTGTAAACACTGGTCACATGACCAACGATACTGATCCTCACATCTGCACTGGTAACCAGAACTGCTCGGGGAGCAAACTTGAGACCAAACAAAAACACAATGAATTTCACACATGTAATGAGTTTTTCTAACTGTCATATTAGTAAAGTGTGTTTTACAACTTTTAGATTCACACTTAGGGTTGACAACACCAACACATATTTCACATATTTACAGTATTGTATCTGCACCTGTAGAAATGTTTACATCAAGGATTTGTGCGTTGTTGAGGATAAAGGGGTAACGGATGCTCCTCAGAATGGTACTCAGTTGATTTATTAGAGTATCAGTGGTGTTCAACTCAACCAAAATGATGTATTCAAAGAGAATAGGAGGAGCTGCAGGGAGAGAATTTTAAAGAAAAACAAATACTGTTGATGTCTCACTTGTAGATAATATTGTCATTTGGTTTTTGTTTTATAAAATACTGTCCTTTAAGTCTTACTTGTTGGTGATGGAGTTGTTGAAGGAAGAGTTGTTGGTGATGGAGTTGTTATAAGAGGACAAGCTGTAACATCTGTAGTAAGTGAAAGAGAGAGGAGTTCTTAGATAATTGCTTCTCTTTGTTGTAGTTTTATGTATTTTATGAGCTTGAAAAAGAGCTATCAGAATATAAAAATATACTATGATATACTATACAATAAATGTGACCAAATGAATTAGTGATAATAATATCTTGATACCTATTGACATTTAAAAAAAGAAATATGACAATATTGCGCTTTAGTGGAATCTATCTTTACATTTGATTATTGTGCTTTGTATCTGCTTTACTGCTAATAAAAATAGATGTACAAGATAGATAAAGAAAAGTCTGTTGCCATAACCAAAGTGAAAAAGAAAAATCATGGATTGCTTACATGACATTATCATTTGTATTTATTATATAACCAGAAAGTTTGAATATCACTCACTTCATTTTCTGGATATAACAATTTAAAAGAGTCGTGTCATCTTACCCCCAGTTTCCACCGGGTCCGTCTGCGCCGCGCTGCGCCGTGTTACGGCTGCGCCGTGTTACGGCTGCGCCACGGCGGTCGTAAGAATCGCGGCCACTCTAGTCAATGGGTGCTATTCCACCACACGCGCCGCGTTACGGCTCAGACGCGTCCCAGAAGCGTCCCAGAAGCGGCTCGGCGCAGCGCTTCTCTAAAATTAGGATGAATCCTATTTTTGCCGCGGCGCAGCCGTAAGGTATGGTCGGGCAGGCAGCCCCCCCCCCCCTCGCAGGAAGTCGAAAGGTGAGCATCCGGGCCAGGCCCATCCCCCACATATACTAATTTAGCAGACCCCCCTCCTTCATCACAACACCTCCACTACGATACGCACAATGGACGACGAGGTTTTCATCATGGAAGTGGAAAAACACACTATTTTATATGATGTAACCAATGCTTACGACAAGGACAACATCAGAAAGGACAAGGCCTGGTTTTTAGTCGCTGCAGTTTGTGGAGTGGAAGGTAACAACTACATATTCATGTTTTAAAGTTAATTAATACTTGTAGGTACAGTGCAGAGCCATTCAATAAACACAATTTAAACAGACACAAAAATAAGACATTTAACTACGTAGCCTACTTACTTTCTTGTAGAAGTACAAATGTCCAGGATGCCCGAATCAATAACAAAACTGCGAGCCTGCGCGCACGACGCTACGCTTCTGAAACGCTTCTGGGACGCGTCCGGTGGGTTATGGTGCTAGAGGAGGTCGGACCAAAACCGCGGCGCAGCCGTGACGCGGCGCAGCGCGGCACAGACGGACCCGGTGGAAACTGGGGGTTAGGCTGCAGCCACACAAGGACGATAACGGAAATGCACCAAAATCGTTCGGACCGCTGGAGACGCTGTAGTACATATGCTGGGTCTGTAAGTGGCGCTGTCCTTCTGCTGCAAAATACACCAAAAGCAGCGAAGAAGACTCGCGCATGCATGGTTGAGGTAATTAAAATAGCTAAGGGTGATGATCTAACTTGAAGTGTGTGTTGTGTTCCGCTCATCGCTCCATCAGAGCGGGCGGTGCTGCAGGTTATCATGCAGAGCTGCGTGTCTCCTCTCCTGTCCGATTAGATTTCACTCGCGTTTATGTCCATAGCATACTTGCCAACCCTCCCGATTTTCGCGGGAGACTCCCGATTTCATAGCCCTCTCCCGGTTTCCTCCCGGGGTCATATTTCTCCCGCATTTCTCCCGATTTCTGACAAAATCAGATTTACTCAGGACTGTTTCCACTCGGACTTTAATACAGCTACACCATTGTTTGGTTTCCATGGTAGCGCGTCTCTTTAGCAGCGAGCAACTGAAAGTCTGAGAGGGTGAGAGAGATAGTCACAGAAAACTGAACAAGAATCGACAACTTTACCCTCTCTGCTCACTCCTTTCCTGTAGGTCTCAAGGTTGGCAAGTAGGCTATGGTCCATATCGATCAAATCTAGCTGGAAGCTCCTGCTGGGTGCACTGTCCTGCGAGATACCGGGACCTGGCTCGAAACACTGGGGCTATTGCGTCATCGTTAGCAGGAAATGATCGTTATAGGGCGTAATCAAGGAGCCGTTTGCCCCCCCAGAGCGTTTAGTCTGCAGATCAACCCATCTTGGGACCCGTTATCGTTATCGCTTTCTGCGTTTCCATGTCGGCCTCCTGTGGCCAAACCGTCTATCTGATAGAGAACTGTATTAGAAACAACTATAAAGGGTGATACTAATAAGATAGTTACTACTGTATTGTCACACGCACATTTTAAAAGCTTAAATTAGGGCTGTCACAACTTTCTCAACAAAAAAAAAGAACGCTGAATTATTTACATCATATTATAATGTGGTTTATTAACATGATATACATACTTACTTATATGTCTTGACCAGAGATGGGGTCGTAACTAAAAAAAAGTAGTATATTACATATTACTTTAAAAAAAAGTAATATATTACACTACTTCGTTACTCTCTACATAAAGTAACTCGTTACTTTACTCGTTACTTTACTCGTTACTTTACTCGCAGGGCCGGCCCGCCCCTCCCTGCAGGCAGATCACGCAGACTGCTAAAGTTTCAAATGTTCTCTTTAGTTCAGTTTCCATTGTCGCATAAGACTGATCCAGATCCTGAATGTTTTCCTATCTGACCATGGCTGTCCTCGGTCTCCTGCTATCTGTATATTTTGCGCAGTCTATCTCTGCTCACGCTGTCGCGTCGGCGTGTTCTCCTGCGTGTTGGCCATGTGTTGCACTGGAACCAGACTGGAGCACACCGCAAAGACTTCAGCCGAGCACTACGAACTGCGCATGCGTGAGTGGCAATAACTCTCCTTACCAGCAGGCGGCGGTAGTGTTTATTCGTCATTCAAAAGAGGCAACAACCGGAAGACAGAGAAGAAGAACAGACTACGTGATATAAACAAACAACAAATAGCTGTGCGTTAGCTTCACCTTTGCATGTGTTCTTTGCAGGTGTTTGTTGAGGTTTGATTATGACTGATTTTAGTAAGTAACGAAGTAACGCGTGTCGGGGCAATGTTAGTAACTGTAGTGTGATTACTGAATTATAAAAGTAGCGCGTTACACTACTCCGTTACCGACAAAAGTAATATTATTACAGTAACGCGTAAGTACAACCCAACTCTGGTCGTGACATCGCTAGTTTGAACAAAACTTACTATATATTTCTGAATATTATATTTAAAAGAGTCACCTTACATTTTTACATCTTACTATTGTGGTTTGGGGTTTTCCCTTTCCTGTAGTGTGTTATATAGGTTTTTTCTGCATGTTAATGGTCTGCGAAGGCTACAATCCCTGTGTTCCAGAGGGAGTTTCTCTCCCACACACTCCCCCCCCCCCCCCCCCCCCCGCCTGAAACGCCTCCATTTGACTCCTTTGTTTGCTTCAGTAACACTTGTGCTTCTATAGGCTAGCGTTCTTATACATTGTCCGTAAAAGGCTAAGGGTCGGGACATTTCAACCACATCACTAAGCGCCTGACCAATCCCAAAAACGGCTAGCTAACCAATCAGAGCAGACTGGGCTCTGGTTTCAGACAGAGGGTGAAAAGAGGTGATGCAGCACAGGCAGTATGAGGTAAATAAAGAGCTTTTCTACATTAAAGCATGGAGACATGTTACAGTAGAGGCAGAAAATAGAAATATGATCCTAAAAGTAAACAAACCTGCAAACCAACTTACTGTTTTGATCAGCAGGCTGGCAGTATTGTCCATCAGGAGGAATGGCATTGATGCATCCACAGGTGTTGCTTGTATTACCATCACATTTCCCATAGGTGTCACACTTATCACACGGCCAAAGATAGTCATTTTCACAGTGGCACTGAAACCCAGTGTTATCTTGGCTGCAAACTTTAAAGAGAATAACATATTTTCTCTTGTGAAAAAGGCAGAAGTTTGAAATAGATATTAAAAAAGGATATAATGCATTTGTTCTTACCTGTGGTGATATTGGCATCTAATATGTTAACTGAGGAGCTGATCTGGACAGGAAAAGTTAAACTGTTCAGGACGTTTCTCAGCTGATCCGCATCGCTGGTATTCACCTCGATAATAATCTGGTATTCATAAAATACTAAAGGTACTGTAGAAAAAGAGAGTCGAATTAGAGACAATTATTTGTAAGTAATTTGTTCCAAATCTAGGTCATGTCATGACATCTGGGCAAAATTGCTGAGTGATGAAATGCAATTATGGTCAAGAATAGGTATTCACAGGCCCGGACTGGCCATCGGGAGGACCGGGAGGTTTCCCGATGGCCTGGCCTGCTAAGTGGCCTGCTGGCCTGAGGATTCTTTTTTTTATGTATGGATTGTGAACGCAACGCTGCGCAAATGTGGGTCTGACTCTGCCTCACAGAGGGTGACTGGCTGTCTACATGATGTGGCCTGCCGACATGGCCACTTTCATACAGACCATACACTAATGCCCTCGATGGGTCTCTGTGTGTCATTCAAGCTCGGGAGGGTGTGTGTATGTGTGTCGCGAGCGAGCGAGAGAGAAAGCGTGCGCACCGGTTATGTGTATTGTTGTTGTTAGCATCTGGTGCTAGCTAGCTGCGCTCCGATTTGTCGGGACGTTGTGAATCGCGCTAAGCTCCGTGGAGGTGTGATTTCCTT
Organism: Pogonophryne albipinna; assembly: GCA_028583405.1. Lineage (NCBI taxonomy): Eukaryota > Metazoa > Chordata > Actinopteri > Perciformes > Artedidraconidae > Pogonophryne > Pogonophryne albipinna. Next base: position 916,671 of record CM053255.1, on the reverse strand, counting down.
GTTTAGCGATACACAGCGAAACACAGCCAAACTCAACCTGAACACACACACAAAGTCACAGCCGAAGTAAAAACAATAAGTGTGGCTTGATATTGAGTAAGAAAAAGGTTGATAAACGCTGTGAGAATGGGTCTGCAGAGAGAATTTCGTCGCGATCCCAACTGTCTGTTATCAGCCTGCAGCCAGGGAGAAGAAATCAGCAGAGCTGCCTGCACTGAGTGAGTGAGGGAGTCCGTGGATTGGTCAATTTGGACCAATCAGCGGGGGCTTAACGTAACGGCTCCGCGGACGTAACGTAACGGCTCCACGGATTGGTCCATTTCGTTCCGGGGACGACATGACATCATGATGTACCCGGAAGAATCAAATGGACAGTGACGTATCTCCAACGAGGCGTTTTGGGGAGGTATTTTCTGTTTTAGAGTTTTACTCGCTACATGGTTTACTTTGAGGGTTTTGACTCTGCACACCATTTACATGCATAAAAACCTTCATAACACACAAGGGGACGGGTAATAACCGGAAAAGCATGACATGGGACCTTTAAGGGACCCACAATCTATCTTTATGCCAGGGATAATGTGCAGCGAGACGGTCTTTATGGGGAAAAGAACACCTGAATCTAGATCCCTCTGCAGGTGGTACTTTAAGTATATTTTGATGCTAATACTTTTGTACTTTTAATTGTCACATTTTGAATGCAGTACTTTTTATTGTAACCGAGTATTCCTACACTCTGGTACTTTTACTCAAGTACAAGATCTGAACTTCTCCCACCTCTGACAATAAATCCTGAGTGGTTAACAAAAACCTTCTCTGAAGGTTATTTTCATTTTACAAATCCTGCACTCAGCTTTGCTTTCTCCAATATCTTTGAAAAGCAGCCAGATGCTGCTTCTTTTTTGGGTTTTCGCTCATTTCTTGACTTTTTCCGACGCGCTTGCATTTAAATCCGTCTCCCCGTCGCTCTGTGCAGCTGGCCTGTACCACTACACCTGCTGTTCCCCCCCACCCTTCTTTCACATAATGGTATGATCCTAGTGTGTCCTCGCATATGATTGGCCGCATGGTGGCCCAGCTAAATAAAGTCCCGCCCCTGCCTGCAAGGATTCTCAGCAAGAGTAGGAGCGGCTGGAGATTCTGCTCTCCCCAACGGGAGTCTTCTCTTCTAGCGGCATCTCGCGATCGGCGTGTTGGAGACCCCTGAATTAAATGATCAAGTCACCTCAAGTCAGAAGGCTCAAGTCCAAGTCAAGTCCCGAGTCATTGGTGTTCAAGTCCAAGTCGAGTCGCAAGTGTTTTGTGATTTTGTCAAGTCGAGTCTCAAGTCATCAAATTGGTGACTCGAGTCTGACTTGAGTCCAAGTCATGTGACTCGAGTCCACACCTCTGGTTTAGAGTGATTAGTATTTTGTGACTGTT